>CM002484.1:2489576-2559483 GCA_000325765.3 Leersia perrieri | reverse complement strand
GGGGACGGGAGGTGTTACAGCGCCTTGGCAGAATACTGCCGAAGGACAGGGTTCAGGCAGGCCTAAACCCTGGCCAAGAAAAAGGAAAAAGCAAACATAGAGATCTTAAGTGTTGTGTACTGTATCTTGACATGTTAGTACAATACAAGTGAACTATTTTACAGTTAGAGTATACACAACACATGTAAGATTGTCTACCAAAGGCCCCATTTCTCAGATTGAAAAGAGTCGATTCAGATGATCTGGGCTTAAGTACTTCCACACTGCTAATACCAGGGTGTAATAAACTAGTTATGCATGTAAAACAGTTTTTCTCCATACCAAAATTGAGCATGAATACGCATTACATATGTATCCAACTAAAAAAATGTCTGTTACTGATCACAGAACTACCATTAGTCCATGTTTTAGCATCTGTACACAGATTAACAATCCACAAGCTACATTTAATACCTACTTATTTTCACTCAAATTTCCATATCTTCTCCACAAGAGTTTTCAGATAAGTTTCCCCTAACCAGACATGTATACATTATCATTGAGGACAAGCGCATAGACGAAATCAGTACAGAAGTTGTCATGAAACATGCAAGAACAACATGACTGATCTAGCTCAGCTCAGTGTGCATAGGAGATTCAAGACTAGAGGAATACCATGAGCATGTAATTTATAGAGCCTGAGCAAGTCAACTTTTTTACAATTAGAGAATGCACATGATTGTCTTTAAACAGAGATCATGTTTCTTAGACTTAAAAGAACTGACTGAGATGACCTGGGCTTAAATCCATCAACACTACTACCAGAGTACCAGTACATACTAACAAAACTATCAACTGATTTCAACTGAGGATTGGGATATAAAACCACTGTTTTGCATATCAGGATGGAGAATGAGAAATATCAAACTAACAGATCATCGTTCGCAATTCATAACACCACTCACAAAACTAGCTATAGGCCATATTTTAGCATCTGTACATAGATTGAAAATCCACAAGCCAAACTACAAATAACTACTTATTTTCAGTCAACTACCTTGTCAACCTACAGGATTTTCATATAATTTAGTTTCTCCTAATCAGACATGTGTACAGTTTCCATGAGAACAAGTGGATAAACTTTATACTAGAAGGCAGCAGAAATAAATCAGTACGGATGCTGCCACGGAAGATACAGAAACATCATGAATTTTAGTGCAGGGCAATGTGCGCGACAGTTTCAAGGTTAAAGGAACACCATGAGCAATCGAGTGAACTATGAAATGTACAGAACATCTGTCACCAAAAGAGAAGGCGATAAAATGTACAGAGATCTTACCATTGGTCCCGGCCGTGACAACGATGATCTCCATGGTGTCATTGTTGGAAGGCAGATCGGTGATCAGAGGAGTCAGCCCTGCAAACATGCCCGCTCGAACACACATGATAACGTCGGAGGCCGCTGCGAAACCCCGCCGACGCGCCACATCCCTCCTCAGACCTGAACAATGACCTCCCGATGAAGTGGAAACAAACCCAGGCGACAGGGGGGATGCTGCAGTCAGGATTTTGTCGCTCTATTCGCACGCACCGGATAGTCCGCACAAAGTATCCTATGGCCTGCAGCAAAGAAGAATTCAGCATATAGGAATTCAGTACAATCTGCGCAGTGTGACTGAGGACCAAGAACATTGTAAGAAAGAACTCCAATGGTGATCAGATGATGATGCCATTTGCAAACACCATAACGAAATAAATCTGGAAACTGGGAAAATTCATAGAGTGGACAGAAAACTTTAGTAAACAGAGGTGAAAAGGAAATTTGTGGCCAGGAACTGCACCCTGGAAGTAAGCACATGCAGAAGAGCAAAACTGAAGAACCAAGGTGGCAAACTGGCAGAAGGAACCAAAAACTGAACCTGGAAGGAAGCAAATGCGGAAGAGCAAAACTGAAGAACCGAGGTGGTAACCTGAAAAGTTGAACTAACAACTGCTTCCCCCTACGAATGTATCATGCAGAGCCGATAGCTTCACCGAAAATGTAACTAAGAATCACTTTCTGATGAACACGGGACACGTGATTATCAATAGAGGCGGAAACATTGGCAACATCAGAACCAAATAATTGCCGCATCCTGCAATCAACAGCTTGCAGATTGCAGAACTAACGAGAGCGGAAGCAACTCAACTTGCCAAAATCTGCAAGCTCTGGTTGAAGAAAACATCACCAATTGATCCCCAAAAAACCCTCAACTCATGCAATCAGCTAGTAGTACGAAAGTGCCCAAAAGAACAAGGCATCACACGCTCACAACAACTTGACCTAAAATGCTACTAGTACTAAGATTTTTTTTTTGTGGGATACTAGTACTAAGAATTACATCCTCATGAACAACGCAGGATGCACGATTAGCATTACAGGCGGAAGCATTGGCAACATCAGACAAAAAAAAATGCAGCAATCTGCAATTGACAGCTCAAATGCCACAATCTGAAAACACCACCAATTTATCTCCCAAAAATCCCCCCAACTCATGCAATCAGCTACTACGAAAGTACCCAAAGGAACAGGGCATGGCATGCTCACCACAAAATCTCCATTGGGAGGTATGGGATCTCTTGGGGGGATAGGCTCGACGACCCAGGGCGAGGTGTTTTGGCCAACGGTGACGCGGATGACACCCTTCCTCTTGATAGCTCGGAGGAAGTACCGTTCCCTGCCGTGGCCGAGCGCGACGTCACCCGGCTCGGATCCCATCGGCTCTTTGACCGGGAACCAGCCGGCGGTGAACATCGGGAGGCGCTCGAGGTCGAGCAGGGTGACGCGGTCGCCGCCGCCAAGTCCGTCGAACCGCGCCGCGATCCCCGCCGCCCACCGGGTGGCCGTCGCCCCCAGGTACCTCCCGTTGACGGCGCTGCGGAGCATCAGCATGGCGCCGTCGAAGTGCCTGAGCACGTGCACCACCCACGCCGCGCGCGGCGTGGCGCGGCGCGGGTCGAGGTAGACGCGCCTCCCGCCGTCGGCGTCCGGGTCGGCGTGGAACTGGTCCATCGATCGCTTTGCTTAATTCCGGCGAGCGGCGGCGACGGCGGGGGCGGCGTAGGGGCTCCGGCGAGAGGAAGGGGAGAGCAAGAGGAAGAGATGGTGTTCGTTGAGGCGGTTACGGTTTTGGGGGCTCGAGCGCCAAGGCGGCCGCGCAATTTGAAGGGGTTCTCACGGTCACTGACAGGTGGGGCCGCGGGTCCACTGTTCGCTGACTGGTGGGCCCCAGATGACGTCATGCTCGGCCAGCGGAGGCATCGCCCGCCCGCCCACTGCTGCTTCTGCATCAGGTGCCACGTGGCACGTCGACAGCTGCGGCGGCACGGTTGGTTGTTTAGCTGGAACGCCATGTTTGAATGATTAGTACGAGTTAACCTGTGATTGACATGAAATGCAAGCAATCGGATTAGCAAGCGGAAGGTTCCTAGGCATTTGGACGAACACCTCATGTGCGAAGAGCACCACCATTTGTCTCGGAAGCCAAAGCGAGTGGAACAGCGACGGATCGAGGCCGGAGTCCGGAGGCGAACTCGTCCGTCCGGTCCGGACGCGGTGGCAGCTACGGCGGCAGATGATCGGCTCGGCCATCGATCCGGCGCTTTTGACGGCGGCGGTGACGCGCGCATCAGCCACGCACGCACTAGTCAGTGGTGGATTGGGCAAAATTGAGCCCTTTTTCCCCCCGATTCTTTCAGTAGAAACGACCGAAACACCGAACACACAGACACTGAGACACCTTCTCCCGTACTCCAGCTTTTTAAGTGCTGAAGTGATTTTGTTTAGTTTCGAAGTTATACTTTCTCTTATGTACAATACATCATGTGAATGAAATTCCGGGAGTAGAGGCCGGGTTTTAATCCGTTTTCTGAAAAAAAAAATCTAAGTGAATGAAATTGAAATAGTTTGGTTTTGCTCTAGTTCAAAAGTTTGAAACACTGCGGCTAAACTTTATACAGAACAAACCACATATGGACTGTAAAAAAAATACAGGAACTAGAGCAGATGTTTTTTTTTTTGCCGGGTCGGCCGAAAGATTCAGCCGACCAATTTCACTAAGATTTTGAAAAAAAAAAAGTTTCGGTTACATTACACGGCAAAATGCTGTTGAGCTTTGATCACAAGGCATCGCCTCGCATCAAAGTAAAATAAGCCGAGGAAAAAAAAAAGAAAAACAGTGAACACTACTTCTTAATTTGTTATCCATATTGAACAACCCTGCTTCCCTCCAAATGAACACTTCCTCCCTGATGTCATTAAACACAGCATCAGACGACTTGGATTTTTTGTCAAAAAATCTCGCATTTCTCTCCTTCCACCACAGCACACCTACAAAAATATTGTGTCGAAAGCGTCCCTTTGGTTCTTCTGAAAACGGCTGCGCACCTTCAACCACCAATCCGCGATGTTAAGCTGCATATCACCTGGCAGCCTGAAGTCCAAAACAGCCCAGTCCCGTAACTAGAGCAAATGTCAGAAAGAGATGCTATGGAAGAATTGCCTGATGTATTCAGACTTAAGCGTAACATTTCACTTCTGCAAATGTATGGATGATCATTAATATCATACAGATAACGATGGAAACTAGAGCAAATGTCAGACACACAATTGTTAGCCGTTCTAAACTTCAGAGCATAATAACGCATATCAGTAGACAACAATGGGAAACAGAAGAGATGATGGTTTCTTTCTGAGCCGATATCTATCAAAAAGCATAAGGAATCCATTAATTTCTCCTGTCATTCGGTCTGAGGCAGCAAAAACATTCTCAAGAAATGAATGGGAACGTGACTGTCAGAGGTTCTGGTCCTGTACTTCTGTCTTCCTCTAGACTGCATCAACTGATCACCAGCTGAATCTAGAAAACAATGAGGCAGTTAGGTACAGATACTGCAACTCAGAAGCCATTCAATTCAGAAATCATGTAAACATCTGGGTAACCATTTTGTTAAAGAAGAAATGAATAGAAAAAAAATAAAAGGGATAACTCATATACCAACACAATGAGCAGGAACTGGTGTCATGATTTAACCGAAACATTTTTTTTTGCGGGGAATTTAACCGAAACATTGTTTGTATTGTATCATCATTATACTATCATGATATGGTACTAATACTGTATAAGTGAACTCTTTTACAGTTACAGTATGCACAACGCATGCAGGATTGTATTAATCAAAGGCCCCATTTCTCAGATTGAAAAGATCTGATTCAGATGATCTGGGTTTAATTACCTCCACACTAATAAGAATCAACTGAGTTTTAGGAACTGAGGATTGGCATATAAAATCAGTCTTTTTTATATCATGATTCAGCATGAGTATGCACCAAGTATCCAACCAATAAAATTCAGAACCTGCTCATTTTAACACAGATAGACAATCCACAAGCCAAACTCTTAATACCAGACATATATACATTTTTCATGAGGAAGCAGTTCATTAGAAAGAAAACAGCATAGAAGTTGTCATGAAACATGCAGCAACAGTATGACTGATCTAGTGCAGCACAATGACCACAGGAGATTCAGAACTAAAGGAATGCCATGAGCATGTAGTATATAGAACATTTGCAAGTGAACTTTTTTTACAGTTATACTATGCACAAGATTGTCTTAAAACAAAAAAAAACCTGTTACTTAGACTAAAAAGATCTGACTGAGATGATTTGGGCTCATATCTATCAACACTACTACCAGGACATCCTGACAAGATAATCAACTGAAGATTAGGATATAAAACCACTGTTTTCCATATCAGGACAAAGCATGAGAAATTGAGAAGGTATGCAACTAACAGGTCATTGTTCCCACTCACAAAACTAGCTCTAGGCCATATTTCAGCATCTGTACACAGATTGAAAACCTACAAGCCAAACTCTGAATATCTACTTATTTTCACTCTGAACAGCCAATTATTTCCTTTAACTTCCTTTTCTTACCTACAAGAGTTTCTAGACAACTGTATACTAAACAGAAATGTATATTGTTTCCTAGGGCACAAATGGATGGAACTTTATTAAGAAATAAAAAGGTCCACTGATAATATAAAAAATCAGTATAGCAATCCTCTGTTATGTACTAAGAGCCCATTGACAATTTTCTAAGTCCGTAAAAAAATTAGCATAGCATACAGTATATCTAACTCAACAAAAATAGAATCTGGAAGACATTTTTCTACCCAAAAGAAAAACCTAGATTATTAACCCTTGTTTTCTTGGCACATGTTACGTCCAGTTCTCTTAGATTCAATCAAAGGCAGCGAAAAAATCCAAAGTGATGAACAAATCAGTGGCTGTCAATTGTATCGGAACTGACCTACTCTTGTTGATGTCGAAGCAACGACCTGTCATATGTTTCTTTTGCATCTGCTTCTTTTTCTTTCCATTCTCTGATATGGTTTTCTTGCTTCGACAATTCATCACTGTCTTCTTTTAGCTCTTTTACTGTTCTCTTCTTTTGTTCTGATGTCAAATCATTCCAGCGAATGTTCCTCCTCTTGTCTTCATACTGTGCTCTGTTAATTCTATTCTTCCTCTCCCGACAAACGACTTCATTTTGAGCACGCTGATAATTTGACAGGGCTAACTGCGGATCGGTGACTAAGTGCTCACTTAATGACTCCTTTGCAGCTTCCTTTCCAGCCTCCTTGTCCTGAGAGCATGACTCTGCAATTTGTGATGGATATTATTGTTTTTTGTATATATAACTACTGTATTCTAGTGAAGCATTTGTTTCACACAGGACTACGCTATAATAATATAAGAGTTAGAGATCTATATGAGTTGTAAAGCAGAAATATCTATTGACCTATAGCTCGGTCCAATATGTAAAACAAATTTAATACTGCATTAAGCATCTTGGGCATATAATGTACCAAACATTTCTCACCATTAGATGTAACAAAATGATCAGACTAAGATAACATGCTCATTTTCTCTACCAAAGGAGGCTCTGTTTTTGTTCAATAGATTTTCTTATCTACAGTCTACACCAGATTTCAGATAAGCTCTTCTAACAAAACAAAATATCATGTTCAAGCCTAATAGGACAAGAGTGCAACTCCTCACTAGAATCAGACTCACACAATGCACATTATTCATGTAAGTTAAGATCAGGGAAACGTGAACAACAAATTCAAACATGTGTTCCCCAAAATTCTTACTTGTCTCCTCAGTCATCAGAAGGATAACATCCAAGTTATCAGTGCTGCGAGGTAGAAGATCAATGACAAGTGGAGTCAAACGTCCGTGACAGCCTGCTCGAATACACATTGAGTACTTCATCACGAGATCAACAGCAGCACGACGTGCAAGTTCGTTCTTCAACCCATTTACAGATCTCCCAGAGAACTGGAAGGTATTCCAGTTGTCAGAAAAGACCCCGTGAGGAATTGCCCGAATGAATCGAATGTTCCGGATGAAAAGCTCCTGCTGGGCCTGGAATATTATCACCACAGTTTTCATTTCAGACGAAGGAACAGGATGGTATTTCAGGAAATCAGTAAGTCACTCAACATGTTACGAATAGTTCAGAGAAAAAAAATCTGAGAAGTGTCATTGGCCCAGTAGAGAAAAGGCATATCTATCAGCTGGCAGGCTGGCAGCATAGCAAAGAATGCCTCTATAAATCATACCAAAAGAATGGCACAGTTCTAGATTGGGCCAGAAATGGATGACAGCAATGAAATAAAAAAGTTTCAACGCCCAATCTTTAGTCATTGTGTGACCACAGTTTAGAGCAACTTAACCGAATAGTGCCCTTAGCTCAAATAACAATTGAAACATATCTAATATGAGTATATGGAACATAAAAGACTTTGCAGGTGTTTCAAGAACTGATCTAACAGGGAGCAAATTCAGAGGACCTTAAGCAAAAATTGGAAAACGAATTGCCCCCTTGACCGCAGCACACATTGGTAATCTCAATGAAGACATAACGTGCTCACCTGCGATGGGTTTGGGAAGGTAGGCATGCAATCCCTCGACCCGATCGTCATCGTCTCCACAATCCAGCGCGTCTTCTTGGCGTCGCTGCTCGCAATTGTGACGGTGGTGCCGTCGCTGTCGTGGAGGTAGCGCCCGGTGGCGTGTCGAAGAAGGACGGCGTCCCCTGAGCCCAGCCGGGACGCGTGCCACAGGACCGACTCGTCGTCGAGGCGGTCGAAGTCACGCTGCGCGACCTGGTGGTGGCCGCCGAGGACGCTCGCCGCCGGCGTGTCCGTCGCAGCGAGGTACCGCCCGTACGCTGCGCTGTGGAGTAGGAGGTGGTGGAGGCGCTCGCCGCCGGCGGCGTCGTCGTGCGGGTCGCTGCCGCTGCCGATGAGGTGCACCGTCCACGCCGCGTTGAGCGACGCGCGGTGCGGCCGCAGGGAGACGCCGCTGCCGTCGTCGTCGGCGTGGAAGAAGAGATGGTGTTCGTTTAGGCGGTTACGGTTTGGGGCTCAAGCGCCAAGGTGGCCGCGCAATTTGAAGTTGTTCTCACGGTCACTGACAGGTGGGGCCCTGATGACGTCATGCTCGGCCCGCGGAGGCGTCGGCGTCGTCCACCCACCCACTCGTGCTGCCGCCGCTGCTGCATCAGACGCCACGTGGCATGTCAGCAGGACGGCAGCTGCGGCGACCTGTTGGTGGCCGCCGCCGCCGCCGTGCGGGTTGCTGTCGCAGCCACAGGCGGTGCCCGTCGTGGAATTTGTCCATTGCTTCCGGCGATCGAGCAACCGCAGAGCTCGAGGCCCACCGATTTCTTGGATTCTTTAAGCAGAGCGGACCAAAGGGAAATCAAGAAAACCTGCAATGCAACCGCAATGCGGCGAGAGGGAGAAGCAGGTGACGAGGCAAGCGGGCAATTTGAAGAAGGCGCTGCTCTGTTCGCAAGCCTGCCCATTGACAGGTGGGGCCTCATCCCTCTCGATGACGCACGGTTGCAGAGGCGTCCTGCTCGCGCACTGACACGTGGGAGCTCCTCGTCATCCCAGATCACAATGCAAAGGCGTCAGCAACTAAGCGCCGGAGACGACATGTCCACGGTGAACTTCACCGATCATAATCTGTGAAAATATAACTCGGTATTGTCATCCTCTGCGATCAGAAGAAGGAAGGTAGAAAAGAGAGCAAGATCGTACCGTATAAGCATTTCGCCGAACACCGTATGTGCATATGAAACCTTCTCTTCGAGCCCACAGAGAAATCAGACCCACGGATCTCCGCTCGATGTAGCATAGCACCAGCATGGGCAAATCGTGGGTTGATGAACTCGAAGGCGGGGTGGGGCGGACGATTCCGATGCTGCTTGAACAGCTGCTGTATACTCTTCAATTCCTTCGTCGTCCCCATGGTCTCCACCCCCAAATCCCCAATTTGCAACGATCTCCACTCCACTGTCCATCTGTGCGCGTGCAGTGACAGCACACGCTGAAGCTGAATCAATGCATGTACTCCGAGGCACAGTGGCGATGCTGCGAGTGATGGGATTTGACGGTGGGGATGGGTGGTCGTCAAAATTTACGATTACGCCATCGTGAAAGCTTCGCTAAAATACCATGAAGAATACGGGATTCACGAAATTGCCATCCGGATGCTGTGATAACCTGCTACTCTTACCTTAGACCAAGGGCGAGTTCTTTTGAGCTGATGGATTATCCCGTGCACGCTTCTCAAACCGTTAATTGGTATATTTTTTGAAAACACTTTTTATATAAAACTTTTTTTAAAAGGTCAAATAAATCCATTTTTAAAGTTTACAATAGTAAATACTTAATTAATCATACACTAATGATATTTCTCGTTTTGCGTGTCCGAAATAATCCAGATTTGAACGGGCCCAAGTTACCCTTTGGCGTTACGTACTCCCGTCCATATATCGCTACTTGTGTCTATTAATAGCGTGGCATATTGCTGACATAATGTCAATTTCGTGAATATTTTTTCAGTGGCATATTAGCAAAGCCTGATTTTTGATAATGGCTCTTGTTTTTTTTGGTTCGCTTTTGAGGGCCCCTTTGAAACGCAGGATTATAAAAACACAGGAACAGAAAAAACGTAGGAATAGAATGCCTCAGACATAGAATTTTTATAGGAATTGAAAACACAGGAAAGTTCAAAAAATGTCGTTTGATTGGGACATAGGAAAAACACAGGATTTGTGAGTCATAGGAAGTAAAAAAGAGGTAAGAGCTCATGTTTCTTTTCCTCTAAAATCTTACTACAATAGCTTATTCCATAGGAATTTTGTAGGATTTGGTAGGATTCAATCCTTTGATTCAAAGGGCTTATAGGATTCTTTTTCATAGGATTCAAATCTTTTAAAATTCATAGGATTCAAATCTTTTAAAATTCTTATGTTTTCCTTTGATTCAAAAGAGGGCCTGAATAGGTAAGATTCTGCCGCACTGGCCCGCCCTCGGGACTCGGCCGGCCGTTACACATATGTGTACAGTACAGATCATGAAACGCAGGACTTTCAACCAGCACAAAATGCCCAATCCGTGTCGGACTCAACCAGCACAATCCGTATCGGACTCAACGGCTCGTTTGGTTCCGACACGGACACCCGCTGTCCAAATGTCCATTGCCCTATATAACCAACCTGGCCCCGGCCGGCTAACGTCTCATCGTTCAATCTCAGCAGGAGTACTCATCATCGTCGGCTCGTCATCATCTACTAGTTCACCCGTGCTAGAGGTAGACACATACAGGGAGATCACGAGCTAGCAGGAACCCCTTTGCAAGGACCATGGACGAGAAGCAAATTGAGGAGGTGGGCATTAAGCTACGCATGGTCTCCGACCTGCTCACTGACACCGAGAAGTTGGTAGCCCAGAACAAAACCTACATACGTGTGCTGCTCCAGGACATCGCCGACGACCGATGCCCGCTCACCGCCGACGAGCTCGACGGCGAGATCCGCGGCCTCCGCGAGGACCGCGAGGCCGTCATCCGCGCGCTGCAGCAGGTCGAGGAGTTGCTCGGCGCCGTGCAAGCCATCCTCGTGCCCACGCACGATTCTGCGTCCAATTAAACATATACTCTCTCCAGTTTTTTTTTCTTTATACTCCCTCCCTATTTTAATATATGACATTTTTAACATTAAAATTAGTGTTAAAAACGTCATATATTAATGACCGGAGATATATTAATGACCGGAGGGAGTATAAGCTAACCAAGTTATGCATTTGTATCGGGAGGAAGTATATGTAATTAGAAATTAATTATGTATAGCCTATTTTGATCGATCGATCGATCGCCGTCGATTTCAGGTTATTAGGAGATCGAGCCCCGGGACGGCAAGATCTGTCGATCCCCGGCCATGTGTTCACCGTTGTGTCACTGTCACGTATATAAACTTGTTACATACTGATGCGTTAGTGTGCTACATTTTACTATTATAGTTGAGTAATTATCATAAAACCACGGTTTTTGGGACACATCTATCACAAAACCACATGGCAAGGGATTTTTATCGCAAAACAACTCTCTGAGGCAAATTGTATCATAATACCCGTATATCCTATCACATCCTTCACTGTTTTTTCTCTGTTAGCAGCCACCAAGAGACTCCTAAATCATCACCGTGGCCCACGCTGTGATTGTCGTCTCTTTGTTTCTGTCCCCACCACCGCCGCCATCACGACCACGCCGCTGCCGTAAGCTCTGTGTCTCTATATATATGTGTGTGTCTATATATATATATATATATACACACGGTATTCCAATCATTCAGTTCATGATGATCTGCATGGCATGCACATGCATGCGATGTTCCAGCTGGTGGCCCTTGGTGGCCGGCGACGATATCTTCTTGTTCCTCCAGCGGCGGCAACAACTTCTCTATCTTGCTGTGGATTTGTATGGCAAAGTAGGAGTGAGAAGCAAAACAAGGGTATTATGATTCAACTTGCCCCAAAGAGTGGTGTTTTATGATAAAAATCTCTTAACCTGTGGTTTTGTGATAAAAGTGCCCCAAAAACTGTGGTTTTGTGATATTTACTCATTATAGTTTACCAGGGATCGATCGGAATGAATTCTTTCTAATTACTTCGGCGCAAAAATTTTGATGATCTAGATTATCAGTTCAAATGCTGGTATTCAAAGATTAAAGTTACTGGCGCGATTGAGTTTCATGCATGATTAACTGTACGTACGTTAACATTGAGTTATAAGGATGATCCCCGCGGAAAAAAAAAAAGGATTTACAAGCATGATGATTAATGCGGATGGAATAAACTTGTATTTTCTCCGATTCCATAATTTTTGACATTTTAACTAATGGCATTATTCTAAAATATAGTTTTGACCAATATTTTTTACTACCTCTGGATTTAAATGGTTGATGTTGATTAACTTAATTTTAAGCTAATCAACGTCAAACAAAGAAAATTAGAGTGATATTAAAATATAATTGAATGCCATAAGTGTCGGAGGACAAGCTATACCAATAGAGGTCAACATGAATAAGCCTGTTCATGTTGGGCCCAAAAAAGCCCAAGACTGGCCCAGCTTGATCATGTGTTGGGTCGGGCTTGGGAAGTTGAGCCCAAAAACCCAAAAAATAGAAAAATCCTGGAAAACCTGACCCAAGAAAGCACGCAGGTTGGCCAGGCTTTGGTTTTTGCCACTTCATCGGGCTGGGCCAGGCTCGGGCCTAGGATTTTTGGCCGGTTTTCTTTTCAGGCCGCCCGAATCTGGGGTTTGAACAGGTATACACATGAATTTTTAGGTTTGGCCGAAAAGCACAGCTGGAATAGTCGCGATCAAAGGTTATACATAGAACCAATCAAACGCTATGAAACCATAAACCACAAACGCATCATCCCCTTGCCTATCTCAAGAAGAGACCGACACCTCAACAACATTGTAGTGCAGAGACCAACAAGCGTCGCCATCCTCATCGCTGCACTGTCTTCAGAGGCGAACGGCTGACATCACCGCCCCGAGTTGCCATTGCGGGACGACACAGGGGCACGTGGGCCTTTGATTATGCGCGAGTGTGTGTTCTATATAAAGCATTGTGATTGGTATGTTTTAGTTAAGAAGAAAAGCAAGAGAAAAGACACTAAAGTTCAGTGGCGGAGCTGGGGGTGGCCGGCATGGGCCATGGCCACCCCCAACAATTTTTTTTATTCTATTAGTATATGTTTTTCTTATAAAATTACTCCAACTCTTTATAGGAAACTATGGAAAAACCTAAAATAAAAAAAATTTCTTCTTTCTGCAAGAAGATATTTGTGGAAGGGCATTATTAATAATAATGGTATGATTAATCAAATTCTCAATTAGAAGAAAATAAATTAGAAAAAGATAGAGCTCTAGCTCCACCCAAAATTTAGAGATTAAATTTATATGGCTAGCTAGTGTATGCTTGTATGGATAATGAAAAATTAAGACTAATTGCTAAATTTTTGAACCGACAAGTGTTTGTTTGGCCCCCCTATAAATTTCTCTCCAGCTCCGCCACTGCTAAAGTTCAGTGCGGTGTCACGGAACTCTGTGTAGTTTGCTTATCTTCTTCCTTACTATGTTTACACGTGTAAGTGTAAGTTTTGTCCACTGCATTTGCGTGAGTATTGAATTTTGACAACAGAAATAACATGGGTTCCTAGAACGATTTTATTCCGCAATTAGCAGAGGTGAAGTCAAACTATATGTAATGAAGACTAAGTATATTCAGCTAAGTACCACTAAAGTACTAATGCGTATAAGTTTAATCCATTTGCATTAGTTAATGTAGTGACCATCAATTAATTCGTTAAGCACGATCATCACGCCAGTAATATTACAATACGATGATCATCATTTCCACGGATCGATCGAGCATAATCAACCATGATGTTGCTTACAACCCTACTCTCTCTGTTCGTCCTTGAATATAACTGATTTTTCTTGCTATATATTTTTCATAGAGAAAAAAAAGTTATTACTATTGCTAAAGTCTGACACTGATGAGCTACGATGATTGAGTCTCAAGCCAAACTAAAAGACAACGATCATTTACAAACACTCCCAATTACATAGGGCTGATCGACCGTGGCTCCTGTGTTGGGGTGCCACCGGACACGTTGATGCGCCGCCCACCATGATTCGCGGCGGCGGCGGCGGGAATAGACGCTCGCACCGAGTCGAGCATGCATCTTCTGTACTGTATTCAGCGTGCCATCGATCATAGTTCGTCTCTCCCGCAGCTCGAGGATAATCTCGTCGAGCTCGGCCGCGGTGTAATTGGTGAATCAATCCAACGCAGGTTGTGTCGGGCCGTTTGCCTGTTTCACGATGGATCTGTGTTGGCTGCACACGGGTCGGCTACCGCCTCGCCTGTATTGGGCCGAATTCAGCGGCCGAGCCAGTACGTATAATGGCCAGTATTATACTACCTTCGTCCCCAAATATTTGATGTTGTTAACTTTTTTACAAATATTTGATTTCTCGTCTTATTTAAAAAATTTACGAAGTTATGAATTCTTTTTCTATCATTTGATTTATTATTAGCTAAACTTTTATGCACACATATAGTTTTATATATTTTATATTTTTTTAAATAAGACGAAGGGTTAAACGTATATCAAAAATTTAACGGCGTCAAACATTTAGGGACGGAGGTAGTACCTGTGAAGCGCGCCGATGGGCCTAATGCAGTGTCAAGACTCGAGAGAGTATCAGAGCAGCGCGGTTTCGGTGTGCGCGTCACCACCGTCTCCGCCGCTGCCTCCGATGTGGTTCATCTGCTTCCTCTCCACTGCTGCTAGTTCCAGATGCTTTGCGAGGGTTCGTGCTGGCGTGCTGTCAAATGCCAATGGTCGCATCGCAATCGCAAGTGAGGTGGTGATTCAAGGTATTGGGGGGGCTCTGTTCATTCTACGGCACCTACCTCTACACCGACGACGACGGGAGGTGCGTCTCTCTCCACCCGCGGCGTTCGTCGCCGAACTCCGCGTGGGCGCCGCACGTCCTCTCCCTCGGCGACGGAGCGCCGCCGCACTTGCTCCTCCAGGGCGCCGCGTACGGGAAGTACCTCGCCGTCGCGACGACGCCGGCGACACCGACACCGACAACGCCGGCGAGCGGCCTCCGTGGTAGCTGTAAGATCAAGCTTTTGATCAATATTTTGTGATGAACAAATTGGCTTTATAAATGATTAAATAAAATTGGTTTGGAATATTCAAGGATGTGGTGTGAGTGCGTGTGACTGATGTGGGTCAGGTAGCGAATCTGTGCCCGGTAATGGTTGTTTTGTCTATTGTGTGTAGGTGACTTAAGGTCAAGACTTGGTCAATGGCGAGGACTGGGACTAAGTTCAGGGAGGAACCGAGGTCTGGAGCAGTCGGGAGGCCATGTGACAAGATTGGACTAGAGTCAGATGTCTTAAGGTTAACTTCGGTCAACGGTGGGATCGGGACTATACTCACGGAGGAGTAGAGGTCCGGAGCGATCAAGGATGCCGGGTGACGAGGTTGACAAAAAATAACACACAGTGGAGGGACACAATGTGGGTGTTGTTCGTGACGGGTTTCACAAGATTATGTGTGCGAGCGCCGAAGAATTGCGAGGAGAAATTTGGAGAAGTGTTGGATTTATACGTGGAGCTATAGTACATGAGATACTGTATCGTGCATGTATATGTTTACGCATGCACGTACGCGTGTGTACGTGCGTTTGGTTGGGGCCTGGTCAAGAAGATCAATCGTGTGCGTGCATGTGTGGATCGATGCATGCATGCATATCTGTTGGTTGGCTGTGGTTGGCCTGCATGGCTTGGCCGACGGAAGGCGGCAGCAGGCAAGCTGATCGGCTTGGTTTCACGCGGGAGGCAGCACGGTGGTTTGCTGGATCGGCTCGTTGAGTTGGCGGGCCACACGTGAAGACCGTGCGCAAGAGCAATCGGACAGGAGTCCGATTCGTTGTCGTGAAGTAATTTTATTGGGCCGTGGCTGCCGGATTTGTTACAGGAGAAAAGAGATAAATTGGAATAGGTTTCTTATGTGATTAGGATTCCTATTTGATAGAAGATATTTGGTATAAATATCGAGGGAGGCTTGACCGTGAGGGTAAGCAACAATGAGAGATTTGAGTGCTCTTTGTTTTAGGGTTTTTGTAGGGGTGCTTTGGCTGCACCTTGTGACAATGTATTTCAGTAATAAATATCATATTCAATCGTCAAGACATTTCCATTCACGTAAGTTGCTTGAATTGATTTTGTTCGTTTTGCTGAAATTCTGAGATAGCTAGATTGTGAGGGTTATAACTTTTTAACCGTACATCATTTTGTAAATCCGTTCGGTGGACTTGTTCCTTATATCTTCTAGTTTATTATGACAAATTTTGGGATAAATCCAACGGTTGGTTTTTGCGTAATCTGGGTTTCACTGATACTCTGTTAATCTGTTTTTTGGATTCAAAAATTAAACTTCCGCTGTCAATACCTACTATTCACCCCCTCTAGTAGGTTTACTTATTGTATTCGATCCTACAGCAGCGTCCTGCAAAACGATTTCAATCAGCTGGAGAATGTGTCGTTTCGGTGGGAGGCGGTCCACACGGGCTCCGGGGATGACTTGGTTTTGCGGAACGACTCCGGCGGCTACCTCACGGCGACCGACGCTGGCGCGACCGTCGACGACGGCGATGGCCGCAGCGCGAAGCTGCGCTGGGCGGTGGAGGCCATCCAACTCCAGCGCAGAGACCCCACGCCAAGAACTTCACCGCTTTCAGGGGTGAGCAAAAGTTCTTTTCCTCAAGAATTCGCAGACTAGCGCAGTGGCCAAGTCTGAGTCTTGCTCAATGTGAAATTTGATGAACATAGAAAAGTGAATGTAAATCAATGCAAATTATTTATAAGTTAATTAATCTAATATAGGTTATAAACTAATCATCGATTGATACTTCAATTTCTACGGACAATCTTAGCCAAGTATTTTTCTTTTTTTCTGGTCGTTTTCTAATTGTTGTTGCCTACTAGGAGCCGAGCCCTAAATATGTTTTTATTAATGGTTTAATGTTTTCTTTTTTGCAATCCTTGTAAGGTGCATTTTTCCTCTGAATTTCAGCCACAATCGCGTAGAGCTTCCCAGCGACGGAGCCAGCCGTTAATTCAGACTATTTGCTTCATGTGCACCAGTCCTGATGGACCCTCTAACAACTGCAAGACTTTCCAGTTCGTGGGTCAATCATTAGAAAGTCTCAAGAAAGAGTTGACACTTCATGCCGATGACAACATGGTCGAGTACACCATGTATGTTCAGGCAGGGCAGTATGCACGGGCTATCCCCCTCTTTGTGGACTTGGCAGAGAATGATGATACCCTCACTATTGTCTTTGTACCAAATGGGACATCAGGTGAGAGTCCTACAATGTTCCCACTCCGCTGTTCTATATGTGAATTAATGCTTCCGGTAATTTTGTCAAACATATGCGCATTGCACATAGGTTCAGTATACATTATTGATGCATCTTCTTTATATGTGCTACTTAGAAGATAGTAAAAAAAAACAGAACAACGGATATTGATATTGATTTTATAGCAAACTTTCAGCCTTTACATCATAAATTATGCAATTATTTTAATGTAGTCTCTGCTGCTGGCCATTCCCTGGGGGAGAACCAAATCATCACTATGGAAGAGGCTCTCATGCTCTCATATTATATCAAGCAGCACAAGATGAATATCATAGTCATGCAAGGACTGTTCACAATAAGAATGTTGAACATGAAAGGAGGGTGCTACAAGTCCCTTGGGCTCAATTAACGAAGGAAGAAGCGAAAATGTTCTCAAGAGATGCGAAAGAAGATCGCACTAAGATAACAAAGCTTGAAAAAGAACTCGCCACTTTGGAGGAAAATATGTACAATGCAGAAGCTGTTTACAGAAGAGCACTCGCTCGGCATGGGAATGGTAAGGCACAAGCTTATTATTTTGATTGATCCTGATTTTTCGAGATTTTTTTATTATTGAATGGCAGCGAGCTGCAATATCTGTATGTAAGAACCTTATTGTTTTGTTTGTTCCCAATATTGTAGTCTTTAAATCATAGTCAGAACACCAGCTCCTGCTCATTATACTGGTTATCCCTTCAATTATTCTAGTCATTTTCTTATTTTGCAAAGGGTGGCCCCAGAAGTTTTTTGGTGATTTCTAAATATTCAACGGCTTCTGGGTTGTAGACTTGTAGTATCTGTAATTAACTTGTATTATCATTTTTGTCTGATCCTTTGCAAATTCAGATCTTGATGGATTCAGACTTCCCAATGTTGATGCTGCTGGAAGAAGATAAAACCTGGAGCTGAACCTTTTACGGTAATATTTCCTTCTATGTACCTGTGCATGACTGCTCATTGCCGTCTGTTCGTGACAGATGCTCTATAGATTTCATAATTCATATCAGTAACTGCTTGTATTCATTTAACCTTTGAATCTCTCGTGCACATTGCACTGCAGTGATTTGTGTTGTTGCAGCATCTTCCGTAACAGCTTCCGTACTGATTTTTTTATAATGGAACGTTGTGATGCTTTCTATATAGTTTATCCACTTACTCAGTTACTCTCATGGAAACTGTATATGTATGTGGATAGGAGAAACTAATCAGAAAACTCTTGTGGATAAGAAAGGGAATTTAAGTGAAAGTAAGTAGTAGATATTAAGAGTTTGACTTGTGGATTGTCAATCTGTGTACAAATGCAAAAATTAGGACTGAAGCTAGTTATGTGATGGGGGGCAGCCGTTTTTAGTTGCATACATAGTACATAGTCATGCTCAATCTTGATATTGAAAATGATGATTTAATGTCCCAATACTCTTAACTGTAAAAAAGTTCACTTGTACTGTAGTAACATGTCAAGATACAGTACGCTGCACTGTTGCCGTTAAATCATAGCACCAGTTTCTGCTTATTATGCTGGTTTGTATATGAATTATCCATTCTGATTTTCTGTTCATTTTCTTCTTTAACAAAAGGGTAGCCCAGATATTTATATGATGTCTGAATTAAATGGGTTGTGAGTTGCAATACCTGTACCTAACTGCCTTATTGTTTCGTCTGTTCAATTCAGATGCAAATCATTTGAGACACCCCCATGTTGATACAGTCTAGAGGAAGACAAAACGTACAGGACCAGAACCGACAGTTACTTGCCTTTCATTTCTGCAGAAAAGTTAGGCCTCAGACCGAAAGACAGGAGAAACTAATGGATTGCTTCTGCTCTACACGCTCAGAAAGAAACCGTCATCTTCTGTTTCCCGTTGTTAGCTACTATACGCTTTATATGCTCTTGAGATTAGAACGGCTGAAGAATTGAGCGTTCTGACACATTTCACATTTGCTGTAGTTTCCATGGTTATCTGTATGATATGATCGATCATCCATACATTTACAGAAGTGAAATGTTATGCAGGCAACTCTTCTCTTGCTGACATGTGCGGTAGTTCCAGTATTTTTCTACATAAGGGATGTTTTGGTTTCCCTTTTGTTTACACCGGAAGGCAGTCCAGATATATGTTGTTCTACAGATAAAACAAAATTAGCCGCAGTCTTTGGAGATTTGGGCCACAAAGTACAACTACAATTCATGTTCAGTAAATATATGAAATAATGGTACTCCACGTAAGAAGAGTAACGATTAAAACCTAAACAGATCCCATAAAATTCATTCATTCATTCATTCAGTACTTCAAAGTTACTACATGCGGCTGATTTTTTTTTTAATAAAACGACAGCACGAGATCTGCCGGAATATATCAGAGGGTGCTTAAAAAAAGTTATGGCCTAAGCCTTACAGAAAGGAGAGGGGGAAATTCTCCTGTAAGATAGCGTGAAAACAAAATTACAGATTGATTATGGTGGTGTGAAAAAAAAACAAAATTACATGCGGCTGATTTTGTTAGAGTATATGGTAGTTAGAGATGTATTAGGATATGATTGATTTGTATAGACTCAAATGTAATATTTTTTATATATACCGGTCCCCTAAGGCTTAATACAACAAGTCCAATATTCGGTAATATCCCTCTCAGATTGCATCCTCCGATCGGATCTATGGAGGTCGGCGTCTCCTCCGCCGGTTTGGTGGGCCTCGCCGCCCCCGCGTCGTCGCCGGCGTGGTCCTCCGCCTACGGCTGCGCTGGCCCAGACGCCCTCCGTCGGCCTCCACCTCCAGCACGCCATCGGCATCCGGCCGCCGCACCCCCTGGACGACGTCGATGTGCTGTCTGGTCTGCGTCGCCGTCAACCGGGACCCTTCCGCTCATCCGGCGACTGCTCGTGAAGTCCTGACCCGACTCCTCACCGCCGCCGGCTGCCACCTCCTCCTGAGGTCCCCTCCCCGGATGGCCAGCCTCGCGTCTGCGCTTGAGGGCGCAGGTGCTGCTCCAGGGGAACCCATCTTCTTCTCCACCGGCTGCTCCCGACGACGCAAACCGACTTGGCCGCTGCTGCGTTGACTTTCCCAAACTGCTGCTTGTTTGATCTCGCCTCACGGTGGAGAGAAAACATGTTGCTAGCATGGGCTGGTTCACATGGTTAGGCCGTACGTGTTGGGCCATATGGTGACTTGGGCCTAGGAGGGCGTACGTTCACGTTGCTTACGTTTGGACTGCGGGGTATCAGAGTATATGGTAGTTAGAGATATATTAGGATATGATTGATTTGTATGGATTCCTTTCTTATATGTAATCCTTTCTTATCTCTACCACATGTATCTCCTATATATACCGGCCCCCTGAGGCTTAATACAACAAGTCCAATATTCCGCAACATCCCTCTCCCTATTATTCTACAGATTTGGCTGACGCTGTTGCCTTCCTCGCCGTCACCGTCTCTGTCATCAGCAGGCAACGATGCTAGCAGCGCCGTGAGGCTGTCGTCAATCTGGTGCAACGACTCGGTGGCCATGGTTTGCCGCACCTCCCTGATGTCGCGGATCAGCTTGGCGAGCTCGTGGACTGGGAGCGGCGAGTACCCGGCGTCGATGAATTCCAGAAGCGTATCGTAGACGGCTCTCACCGACGCGAGCAGCTGCTTGGTCGCTGCGAGGTGGAGCCGGTTGCAGCGCAACTGCAGCGATCCGATCGGCGAGTCGGACAGCGGCGCCTGCAGAGATTTCGCCAATGACTCCCTCGCATCCATGGCTTGACTGCTTCGATGGTTCGATCAATGAGAGACACGAACACACGACACGCAGCTGGGATCTCTGCTTGTCCTGTTTATATAGGCACGCCCGCGGTCGGCGACAATTGGGAGCGGGAGTCCGTGTCGGAATCCCATCGAAGAAATTAAGGATGAACCGAACACGGGTACAACGTACGTGTTGTATATACGGGTAATCGCTGAAAGAAACCGGCCGGGAGAAGGGCTCAATTGGGCCGAGTCCAGCGGCCGGCCACGATCGAACCTTCCACGCGCGCCCCACGGCCGAACGGGAGGCTGTGTGCGTGCATGGACATCGACACGACGCGACATCTTCACAGGCAGCAGCCTCAACCGGCGACGCAGTTGACGACGACGGCGACCTTCACGGGCGGCTTTTCACCACCGACGCCGTCTGTTCCACGTGCACCCCGTCAACGTACGCCACGCGTCTCTCGCTCTCGCCAGCGTTGCCGCGCGATGACCTTCTCGCTATCCTACTATCCAGATACGCGCCGTCCCCACGGTTCTGGCGTGCCGGTAGCGGCCTCGATCGGCGGTTGGTGGCAGCGGCAGGCGAGATCGAGCTCGTGATGCGGCGCGTCGACCGGGGCAGCTGGGTGGCCGATGTGGAGGCGGCAGCGCAACGTCGGCCAGGGTAGCTGGCCGGCGATGGGGCTCGTCCCTTTTTCGAGGTTCTTCCCCGCGAGTCCCCATTGGCATCGCCTCCGGCCCCCACGCGTGCCGGTGAGGCCGCAACGCCGTCGTCAGGGATTTATTTCTAATTTTTCTATCTAAAATTTTCTTTCTTTCTTTTTGAATTATTTTCTTTCCATGTGAAATTTCTAATTTTTTATTTAAAAAATTTTATTCTCTATTTGAAAGTTGCTATTCTTTCCATTTAAAAGTCCATTTTTCTTTCTATTTGAAATGTTTCAATTCTTTTCAAATTGAAAGCATTTTTGTTTCTATTTGAAAGTTTTGTCCTATTCCATTTTCCTCTATCTTTAAAAAATCTGAACTAAAATTCGCCAGATTATTTTCCTTCAGTGGAGCGGAAAAAGTGCGGCAGGAGAATCTATAAACGGAAGGTAACAAAAAGATCCGTGTATTGTGTACCCTTCCGGCGCACGGATGCGTGATAGCACGACCCATAATCCATAGTCACAATCATTGACAACAAAATTTTGTTTGAAAGGAACAAAACTGAACATTACAGTGCAAGAAGACATACAATCAGAAAAAAGAAAACACACCACATAATACATCTACAAACATATCCCACCAAAAACACAACACCTCTAGTCCAGGGAAGTAGATCAAATATAAACTTGTATGTTTGTCGAGTGATATTTCATATTAATTTATCTTCTCAATTTGATATTTTTTATAACTATTTAGATGACATACAACTTGTGGATGAACATCTACTAGATTGTAAAAAAAGTTTCCCCTCTAGTTAATGCATTTTTTACGGTCTAAATTTATATTAAAAAATTGATACCTCTCAACAACTGAAAAAATTTCTCTAAACTTATTTTTATTTAGTACTATACATAGTAGCACCACGTAAGAGTATTAATTAATAAGAGCAAATATAATATCAAATTAACCCGCACAAAATCGAAATCTATAAAACTACATGCGGCTGATCTGGCCGGGGTCGTGTTCCGTCGCCCCCGAAAGCACATATTATCATGGTCGAGGACGCACGCTCGCATCGCGATGAGCTCCCTGTCAATCTGTTCCATGGAGGGGCGGACAACGGCGTCCGTGACGAACTGGGTGTCGTGCATGATCCTGTTAAACTCGTCAACGGTGAGCGGTGAATAGCCGGAGTTGATGAAACCGAGCAGCATCTCGACGTTCTCGTAGATGGTCTTGATCATGGCGATCAGCCGGTTGGTCCTCTCGATGCTTGGAAGATTATATGTGTCAAAGGAGTCAGCCGTCCATACGGGCCTGCTCGAACACAATACAGTTATACAAGGTAACAACTCCAGAACGTCGTGCAAGCTCTTCTTGGAGCCTCTGAACTGATCTCCCAGGGAACTGAAAGCTCTGCCAATCGTCGGGTGGTGGTGCGTGAGGAAATGCTATCACGAACCGGATGGTTTGTATCTCAGCCCCGTCATGGTGCTGAAATAAATCACACCACAGCTTAGTTCAGATGAAGAAAAGCAAACATAGAAGTTGAGAAAATCAATGCGTGACTGAAGATAGTCACTACGTAATGTCTACAGCAGAACAACAAGAGCAACAACGGCGATGCAATGTCAACCTACCTAAGAATCCAAAACATTCAGTTAACATCAGACACGTATTCAACATTGAGCCTAATCGCAACAAAAGATGAAAAGTTTGGGAGCTCTAAGGCTTACAGTTCCATGTTTAGGGCAAGATCAAAATGGGCTCCGGCACATATTATTTGGACAAATGCTGCTCCACCAAAAATTAAATTCTTCCTGTGGTTACTAGCTCAAAACAAACCGCCAAGGACAACCGCACTACCAAAAGCATCGTTCAATCTCCTATATATGTGAACTCTGCAACCTACAGGAAGAAGACTCAGATCACCTAATTCTCCATTGTCCATTCGCGGAAGCATTCTGGTCTTCCAACAATTCCCGCCATCAGTTGAACGAATTCTCCGCAGCTGTGTTCAGGAAACTGGCCTCTGGTCTCATCGCTTTCAACCAGCTGATTGCTTCATTGTAACGTTCTCCAGCGGCTTGAGAGAACTGTAATCTCTGCATTTTCCCTTCTACTCCCCTTCGTACCCCTATGTTTCCTTTTCATTCTTTCGGTTGCACTCTGTAACTGTGACTTCTTCGGCTCTCTTGAGCCTTGGCTAATGCATTCAGGTGGGGATTCCCCCCTCCCCTCCCCCGCGGGTGAAAATAAAATAAAATAAAATAAACTACCTAAGAATTAGAAATTTACTGCATGGAAAATAAATCAATAGTACAAGAACAGAAAATGGAAATGCTTTAGGAAGTTACATTTTCTGCTCCACGAATTACATATGGAATCATGAACTGCACTAATTCAATTCAATCGACCCCTTAATCAAAACTTGCAACAATAATCTGGGCATAAATTCGGCAAGATCAGAGTGAAAATTACATCAGAACAAATGAAATTTTGTAGGAATCTGCTAACTCTGAAGCAAGAACACATCTATAATGGAGCTAAGTCTCCAAGAACCCAGTTAAAGCAAAACATTGAGCTGCAAGAATATGTTCCACATCCAAACATATTCAGCATGTAATACATGGAAGAGAGCGTGTCGTTCAGTGATCTTACCCTTAAGATTGATGGGGGATGGTACAGAATAATCCGGGGGCATGGGCTCCACCACCTATAGCAACATCCTGCTGTGCTTGTCTTCGATGGTGATCTTGCCGCCGTGGTTGGCGCGTTGGCTGCGCCCCGCAGCCACGTTGTGTAGGATCACGTCCTCGCCTAAAGCCCTCTGAATCGTCTCCCAGTTCAAGGTCTCGTCGTCTTGCCGGTCGAAGTTGATGAGCGCGACCCGGTAGCCGCGTACGCCGCTCGCCGCCGCCGACGTAACTTGTTCCCCTAGTAATGGGGTTCAAAATAACTTCATCTAGGGTTTCGGGGCGGCGGCGGCGATTTCTAGGATTTAGTTTTGTTTTTGTTTGTTTCGCGTAGTGCCGGACATATAATTTTATAATTGGCGATTCGAAAAGTTAGTTACTAAAATTATGTTATTAATATTTAATATTATAAATTATTTTAATATTAATCTTAAATTCTATTGCATTATTTCTAAATTGATATATAAAAAATAAAATATCACTTTGTTTTTATTTTTTTTAATTTTATATTATGTACCTTATTTAGTTATTATTAGAATAAAGTTCTTCATATTTAACCATATTTATTAAAAAATACATTAACATCTATAACATCAAATTAGTTTAGGTAAGGACTAATTTATTTCCAATTAAGATATTATTGTAAGCTAGATTATTGGGTCAAATTATTATAAGCTAATTTTTATAAGTTGAGAAGAATAAATTGTGAGCCGTTTGTTTCCATGGATTGTTAGATGCTAGATTAGTAGTTTGCAAGTCTAAAGGGAGAGTGAAACGACAAGATGGGTAATTAGCTATCCAATAATTAAAAAAAGATCACTTTGAGAAGCTTATAGTGATCTAGACTATATATTATAATAAGCTCTTATAATAATATTTTTTATTATTTCTAATAATCCAGATTATTATAATTCTAAGTGGAAACAAACATGACTTGATAATAATTTATTAGTTATTGTAGATAGTTGTTATTGCTAAAGCTCACCAACAATATTGATGATTTTTTTTTAATAAATTTACTAGGTTAAAGAAAATTTGACTTAAATTTGAACAATATTTATAATTCATTATAGTCATTAGATTTATAACAAATGTCACTTTCTAATTTTTCTAATTTATTTATTTTTCTTTTTTCACCTTATTGCTTTGCCATTGTCCCACGTGTGAGCGGTACAAGGGGAGGGATAGAAGTAGGGATGAAAACGGTTCAAAAAGTTTCCGTATTCCGGACTTGTTTCGGAAACGGGAACTGTCGGTCGGAATCTTCTTGGAAACTTTCGGAAACGGAAATGAATTCGGATTTTTTTTTGAAATGGAAACGGATACAATAAGGCTAAGAAACCAGAATTTGTCGGAAACTTTCCGAAACGGATTCAGAAACTTTTCATATACAGCACATTAGTTTTAGCTTTCTATACTTTTGTTGTTCAAATTTCTTTTAAGTATTCAAGGTGGTTAGTCAAATGAATGTTTTCTTTTTTATATGGTACTTTTGATATGTTTTTCTTTTACCTAATTATTTTAGGTCATGCCATACTAATTAATAGATTAATATAGTTCTTGTTTTAAAAATAAACTATATGACTATTTGTATTATTATTATTAAAATTGATAAAATAAAAAAATCGGTTTATTGTATGTTAGAAAATAATGAGGTGCGTCTATTTAATGGTTTGAAAATTCATTTAGAGGGGATCTTATGTCTCGATAGATAAATATCAGTTACCGTATTCGCTCCGATTCATATTCGCTCATTTTTTATTGAAATATAGTTGATTCCGTTTTCGTATCGGGTTTTCCGATTCCGGTTAATCCGAAAATTATAGAAACGGAAACGGAAAACGGTAGAGGTGGTTTCCGTAACGAGCCGTTTTCACGTCACAGAAGTCTCGGCTCGGGAGATTTTGCGGCCCCGCGACTTGCGAGCAAGCTGCGTTTCTCGGCGTGGCGTCGGTCCCCGCTCCCATCGATCTCTTTCTTCTCCTCCCGATCGAGACGAGCTCCCGCGAGCAGCTGCATCCTCCCACCCCGGTGAGCACCCATCCATCCGTTACGCATCCGCAAAATCTCTCACAAAGTTCTTTTTTTTTTCTTCTGGATTTTGGATTAACCCTAGCTAGGTTCTCTTCCAGATCTGGCTTAATTTGCCTTAATAACCAATCTTAGATGGGTGGGGGAGTAATAGCAGTTTTTTCGTTCTCAAAAAGTTTAGATCCGCCCCCTGGTTTCGCGAGATTAGGAGGTAGGGTGTGGGTGGGGGGAGAGATTTGGCTGTGGGGGCAATTTGATTTGCGCGATATTTATTTGTTTTTTGTTCTCTTGTGGCTGCGCAGGATGACCGGAGCGATGGATCTTCCCCCGAAGGGCGGGTTCAGCTACGACTACTGCCGGAGGAACGCCATGCTTGCGGACAAGGGCCTCAAGATGCCTGGCTTCCTCAAGACCGGCACTACCATTGTCGGATTGGTCTTTCAGGTTTGCTCTGCTAACACTGTTAATAGTTTGTTCTCCTGTTCAATTTGCACTGTGTGTAATCGAGGGACGAGGAGGGTGTTTAGTGGTCCAATTATGTGAACCTCATGGATAAATGGATGAAACTGAATGTGCTGTAACATTGGCTACATCAGCTTCTGTGCAACTGTAGATTTAGTGTGTGCAGTGCACGAATTTATGCTGCAAATCCTGAACCTGAGAGATAACAAATTACCCTGGGAGATTAGTGGTGGTAACATGAGCTATCGAGGTTGCTTTCAGCAGGGATGGAAATGTTGTCTGTTAACCTCCTATTGTATTTTTACTCCTAGTGTCCTATAGTTGTTAGTACTTTGGTAGTAGCACATGAATTTATTTTTATGTTCCATGCCATCCGGCATTGTTTTGTGCTCATCATGAATTATTGACTGAGTGAAGTTTGGTGAAACTATGCTTGTTGTTTAGGATGGAGTTGTTCTGGGGGCAGACACAAGGGCCACTGAGGGTCCTATAGTCGCTGATAAGAACTGCGAAAAAATTCATTTTATGGCACCAAACATATATTGCTGTGGAGCAGGAACTGCTGCTGACACGGAGGCTGTAACAGGTAAGAATAACAATGGCTTCTGGTGTCACAAATATGTGAAACTAGTACTCAGCAGATTATAACAGTAGCTTTCTTAGTTTGCTTATAATGTCTTATAACAAAAATATCATTTGAACTCCAGATATGGTCAGCTCGCAGCTTCAACTTCACCGTTATGCAACTGGTCGTGAATCACGAGTTGTAACCGCTCTTACATTACTGAAGTCACACCTTTTTAGGTGATCCCTCTCTCTCTCTCACACACACACAAAACACACACACACACATAACAGTATGTTTGTGTCTTGAGAATAATTCCTATATATTGCAAACTAATCTGGTTTCTCCATTATGTTTTAGCTACCAAGGTCATGTAAGTGCTGCCCTTGTTCTTGGTGGAGTAGATGTTACTGGGCCACATCTGCACACTGTGAGTAACTGAGTAGTCGTTTCTTGAATCTCTATTAAGAGAAATTTAGGGTAGTTTTGTTAATATTTTGAAGTGTACAGGTTTATCCGCATGGCTCCACTGATACTCTTCCTTTTGCCACAATGGGTTCTGGGTCCCTCGCTGCAATGTCAGTGTTTGAATCGCAGTACAAAGAAGGCCTCACAGTTAAGTGATCTATTGCGATTTTATTCTTTTTGTTCATGGTAGCATTTGCTGATCACGCTATATTCCTTTTTGATTTACTTAAATTGATAGTGCATGACTTTTTTTTGTTATGTTCAACGTTTGTCTATCGATATCTTGAATTCTCCAGAGAGAGGAGGGAATAAAACTTGTTGCTGATGCAATCCGTGCCGGTATCTTCAATGACCTAGGCAGTGGCAGCAATGTGGATGTTTGTGTAATCACCAAGGTACAAAAGTTCTGTTTCCTTGCCTGACATTGACTGGCACAATCTGTAAATGGTTACAGTAGATAATGTGCATCGGAATCATGCCTCTGGCAGTTTGTTTTGTTCACTTATGTCATCTTTTTCACACATGGTTTACAGTTCTTGCTATATTGTTCTATAAACTGAATTTTCCATTCAATTATCTATGCTAATTTCCTTCTATTCGGTTGGTCAAGTCAATAATTGGCACTGCATTTCAGCTTATCATGTGTAGCACGTGCTTTTAAGTAGTTGCATGGTGCCACCTGTGCAAATCTTTGGCTGATTAATATCAGAATGCCAAATATTTCTATTTATTCTTCCGCCAAAAGTAGATTATGTTATGTTTGAGTTTGAAGCAACTTTAAGTGCTCTTGTAACCTTTAAGTGGAAGTGTGTTTCTTTCTTCTGCTTTGCTAACAAAGCTCCTGTTAACTTTACCAGGGGAAGACAGAGTACTTGAGAAACCACCAGCTACCAAATCCAAGGACTTACGCTAGTTCGAAGGGATACAGCTTCACCAAGGGGCAGACTGGTCAGTGTTCATGTTTCAGAATATTGATAGAATGATTCAGTAATATGAAGTCATTCATGACTCTTCTCTGTCTTGTAGAAGTATTGTACACAAAGATCACACAGCTGAAGCCGAAGGTTGAGGTCACAGAGGGTGATGCAATGGAGGAGTGATCTGTTCTTGCATTAAGTCACGTTGAGAATATGTGCTATCATTTCAGTGGAAACGCTTGAACAAAAACATATTGTCTTTTGTTGTACTTGCTGGGCTTAACGCACAATTTCAAGTTGATTTTCTAAACATTTATGGAGTGATCTTATTTACCCATGCTTTGTTTTCTAAGCGGCATTTTCCCCCCCTTTTCCGCTTTCTTTTAGAGCCAGCCCGATACAAATCCTTGCCGATTTCTTTTAGAGTCGGCCCAACACAAATCATTTCCCTTTCCGATACGGAGTCCTGATCCGAGTCGTACGTGCACGGTGTACGTATATCACCAGACCCCCCGATCGATGCGTCGTCTCTCATCTCATATTCTCATCGTCGTCGTCACAAATCATGTAAGGGCCGCGCAGTATCCCCATGGAGGCGACCAAGCGGCTGGTCGCGTCGATGAAATCCGTCTGCGAGATGCTGCTCGAGTTCGTCGGCTACTCGCCCGACGAGATCCTGCAGGTCGTCGGCCACCTCCGGGAGGTGGCATCTGCCGTGGTCCAGTGCTCGTTTGATCAGACGACGAGAAGGGAGAACACCGGCGGCGCTACTAGAATTGGCGCCCACCGATGAGCAAGGCATCGCTACTCAGGAGTCGTCGGTGCCAGATTTGCCGTGCGGTTCATCGCCGCGGTCGCGAAGTATCCGCGTGGAGGCGACCAAGCGGCTGATCGATCGCGTCGATGAAGGCCGTCGTCGAGACGCTGCTCGAGTTCGTCGACGCCGGCTACTCGCCGGTCTCCGCCGACGAGATCCTGCGGATCGTCCGTCACCTCCGGGAGGTAGGATCTGCCGTTGGAAATCTAGTCAATTTTCGATATAATTTAATCCAGAAATTTAGTAAAGAAATAATTATCAAAATGATGCCACTAAGTAGATAATGATCTTTTAAAAAACTATACATGTCCAGCAAAAAAAAAACACGATAACACCTATCATGTTCATGATCAAAGTGAGGATATCATATCCAGAGTTGAATGTAGACGATCTACTTGATCCGCCATGATTATTTCCTCTATTGCCTCCTCCTCTGATGCACTATCTATCACATTTCGTGATAGACCCTTAGTGAACTGATCTGCCAGATTTTTAGCCGTTTGGACATAGTCCAACGCTATTACTCCGGAGCTTTTCAATTTTATGACAGATTCCAGTCGTCTTTTAACATGTCTTGATGACTTCATGTTATCCTTTGAACTGTTAACCTTAATAATCACAGTTTGATTATNAATGATCTTGTGAAAAGCTATACATGTCCAGCACAAAAAAGAACACGATAACACCTATCATGTTCATGATCAAAGTGAGGATATCATACCCAGAGTTGAATGTAGACGATCTACTTGATCCGCCATGGTTGTCTCCTCCATTGCCTCCTCCTCCGATGCCTCCTCCGTTGCCTCCTCCATTGCCCGATCCATCATCAGTTCCATTGCCATTGAGCTTGTCGATCGTTTCGTCGATTGCCATGAGGAAGAACCTTGAGCAGTCGTGCGAAAGCGCTCCCCAAAAACTATATCGCCCGTCTACCCGTACAGGTATTCACGACGCGGCGTTAGTTCCGGAGGCCTGCCCGTTCTAAGATCCTGTATACGCAAGAACTCAGAATCGAGGATGAAGAAATTGCAATGCAAGAGCTTGAACTTCAAGAACAATGGTAGAGAGAATAAGAGAGTGACTTCTCATTTGCCAAGAAGGATGAAGTGAGAATGAATGGCTACCTAATTGAGTTCTAATGACCTGTTTATGAAATGTTCGCCTGCAACCGGACATTCCGGTAACATCACCGGACAGTCCGGTAAAATGGTTCTGTTCGCAACAGAGGTATTTTACCGGACATTCCGGTTGTTCTACCGGACAGTCCACCGGACAGTTTGGTGAAAAATCGGCATCCAACAGAGAGTTTTTACCGGACTATCCGATGACTTTACCGGACATTCCGGTGTAAGAACACTCATCCCCTTGGCTTATAATTTGTACTTTTGTGTGTCTTTGAAGTTTTATTATTAGATTTAAATGGGTCCAACCCTAATTAAATCCAACATCTGCCGTGGTCGAGCGATCGTTTGATCAGACGAGAAGGGAGAAAGCGGCGATACTAGCATTGGCTGCATCCGCCGACCCAAGTCAGTGAAAATACTACTCCCTCCGTTTCAGATTATAAGGCGTCCTACCTCTCTAGTAGGGCTCCTTACAATCTGAAACAGAGGGTAGTATGTAAAATAAGACATCCAAGTCAGTGAAAATAGTTAATCCTACTAGTAGTATACAGGCAATGCCGGATGTGTTACATTTGAGCATATATTTTGACGTATGAAATGTGTGGATGATCACTTGTATCAATAATCTAAACCTGAAACTGAAAGCCTGCACCCAAAATGGCTCTGTAATTTAATCAGAGGCTCAATTTTCTACCTGAAATGCAAAGCTGATAATCTCTTAAGCCTGTTCTTTTGACAACATGGATGCATTGGCATAGACAACACAGTCCATATGTGTATGAAAATACGATTGGCATATGTTACGATATGATATAACATTTCACTCTGCAAATCCATTATCACTGGCATCATACAGAGAACCATGGAAACCACAAAAAATGTCAGAACACACAACTGTGCAGCCGTTTCTAAGCTTCAGAGCATAACGCATATCAGTAGCCAACAGTGGGTTTCTTTCTGAGCCTATCCAAAAAAACAGAAGGAATGAGTGGGTTTCTCCTATCCTTGAGTCTTGGGCAGCAAAATTTTCTGAAGAAATGAATGGGGAAGTGACTGTCAGAGGTTCTGGTCCTGTTCTTCTGTCTTCCTCTAGACTGCATCAACATCGGGGTATCTGAACTAATCGGCAGCTGAATTTGCAAAAGGACAAGATAAAACAACAAGGCAGTTAGATAAAGATACGGCAACTCACAAGCCGTTCAATTCGGACATCATATGAACATCCGGGTTGCCCTCTTGTTAAAGAATAAAATGAACAGAAAAATTAAAGGGATATTTCATATATAAACCCAGCATAATGAACAGAAAAAATGTTTGTATTGAATTCCTTTACAGCTAGAGTATGCACGATGCGTGGCTTAAATCAAAGGCACCATTTCTCAGATTGAAAAGAGCTAAATAAAACGATCGGGGTTTAAGTACCTCACACTAATACCAGGGCTTACTAAACAAAAGAAACAACTGAGTTTTCAGAACCGAGGATTGGCATATAAAACCATCCTTTTCCCCATCAAGATTGATCATAGCATTATGTATCCAACTAAAAAGAATGTCTGCTCTCACACAACTACTTTCAGTCCATGTTTTAGCATCTGTAGTTCTGTACAATTCAATACCTACTTACTTCACACAACTTCCATTTTCTATCCACATGAGTTTTCATATAAATTTCTCCTAACCAGACATGTATACAATTTCCTTGAGGACAAGCGCATAAAGTCAGTTCATTAGATATAAATCAGTAAAGAAGTCGTCATAAAACATGCAGTAACAGTATGACTGATCTAGAGCAGCGCAATGTGCACAGGAGATTCAAGACTAAAGGAATAATACCATGAACATGTAAGATATATGCATTTCATTGATTAAGGAGAAGAAGAAAGTATGTACAGCAGAGAGGTTCACAAAGAAACCCTCTAAAGAAAATAAAAAAAGCAGAAAAAAAACGAAGGGGCGGTTGTTCTTCCACCGCCACGGCCCCTTCGTGGTCGCCGCGAGGTACCGCCCGTTCGCGGCGCTGTGGAGCATGAGGTTGTGCCCGTCTTCGCCGGAGTCGGAGTCGGCGAGGTGGACGAGCCACGCGGCGTGCAGCGACGCGCGGTCGGGCTGGAGGTAGACGCCGATCCCGCCGTCGGCGGCGGTGAGGTACATGCCCTCGTTGTCGGAGCTCTGCAGCCACACGTGCTGCCGGTCAGGGAACTCGTCCATTGCTTGATTCCGGCGATCGCCGCCGGCGAGGCGAGGGAGGGGAGAGCGGAGGAGGAGGGAGGGAGAAGGTGTTCGTTGAGGCGGTTACGATTTGGGGGCTCGCGGCGCCGAGGCAATCTGAAGGGGCTCTCCCTTTCACAGACAGGTGACTGACAGGTGGGCCCACTTGCCGATGACGTCATGACCCGCATCATCATCATCACTGAGACGCTGAGGAAGGCTACTTGGCGCTCCGTCCGCAACTGCAACGCAACCAGAGGGTGCTGCAACAGAAGCCATGCGCTCACCGACATCATCGGCGGCCGTGGCCGTGGTCGGCGATGGGCACGGGATTGTATTTTCGATTATCGATCTGCTCTTGCTCGATTCCCTGCGGCATCAATCAAAAGCAGCCAGACCGAACACCTCATATGCGCAAATTTTACTATTCATTCACCCCCATACATTCAATCACCACCTCACCTGCGACTGCGAGGCTGCGACCATTGGCATTTGGCAGAACGACAGCACGAACCCTCGCAAAGCGCTTGGAACTGGAAGAAGTGGAGAGGAAGCAGCGGATGCACCACATCGGAGGCAGCTGCGATCGCCGACTCGCCGAGACGGCGACGCGCACACCGAAACCGCGCTGCTCTGATACTCTCTCGATACCGCATTCGGCCCATCCGTGAGACTCAGGTATAATACGGCCCATTATACGTGCATGGTCTACCCTTTCGGTTTCGGACACGGAGCCCAAATCGTGCATGGAAGCCTTGGGAGTTGGGAATGATTGCAGTTTTTCCGTTTCAAGTTTTCAACTGGGGACAACTGAATGAGCTGTCCGTCATAGCATTCATGTGATTTTTTCAGAAGGAAGAAAAGAAAAGAGAAAACTTCACTGGTTGATATGTACGCCAAGGGATTGCAATATTACTAAACCGTATAAGTAAAGCCAACCAAAAACGAAGACGAAAAGTAGTCCCGCTTAGGCCTATGCTGGAATTAACAAACTTCGAAGAAAAAGGAAACATATGAACCAAATTGTTTCACGCTGATGGAGAGTGGTACTCTACCAATCTGTCCACGAACTTGTAACTGCCATCGTTTCGCAGCTTCTTATCTTCTGCCGCTAAAATTTAAATTTCCATTCATATTTTTAAGGTGATTTTGAGGTTTTCATCGTAATTTCTTTCTTTCTTGAATTTTAAATAAAAATAATATAGATGTAAAAGTTTTATCCATAATTTTTTTATTGCTTCGTTCAAAATACCATTCGTTTTTTTGGAAAAAAGCAAAACGACGCTAACCCAGCTGAACACAAGCTGGCAACAAATACTACAAGCCAACCACGTTTTGACAACAAGCGGACGAGACCACCCAGCACACACAGAAGCCATAGTAACCGTACGTACACATCCCCCCAAAGCGGCACGTAAAACCCCCCAAAAAACACGGAGAAAATGGGACACACGGCACGTAAAGCGCCTCCCTCGCTCACGACTTCACGAGTCACGAGCTCCCCGGTGAAACGAAACCAACGGCACACAAGCGACCGAGGAAAAAAGCGGTGCGACGCGCGCGGGATCGCGGCTGGACCGGTGGTCATGTACACTCATCTGCGCACACACGCCACGCGTGCACCTCAGCGTTCGCGGCAGGCGAGAACGATATTAGCCGAGGCCAGCCAAACCCCACCACCACGATCCGTTTTTGCTGTGCTCCACCGCCTCTCTCTCTCTCTCTCTCTCTCCCCCTCGCTTAAAACCAAACAAACCCCCACCCCTTCTCTCTCTCTATACCTCTCTCTCTCTCCTCCACCTCTCTCTCTTCTCACCACCGCCCGCGAAGCGCGCCACGCCCGAGACAGCAGCAGCGGAATCGGGGGATCATGGCGACGGCGGCGGGAATGGGGATCGGGGCGGCGTCCCTGGCGCCTCCTCCGCCGACGATGGCGGGAACGCCGCCGCGGGTGAGGTTGGGGAGGGTGCGAAGGCGGTGCGTGGCGGAGCTGAGCAGGGAAGGCGGGAAGCCGGTGGCGCCGGCGCCGCTGGTGCAGCAGAAGGCCGTGCCCAGCTTCCTCGTTCCGATGGCGCCACCCGCGCCCACGCCGTCGCCGTCCTCGGCGCCGGCGCCGACCCCGCCGCCGCTGCCGGATTCCGGCGTGGGGGAAATCGAGCCCGATCTCGAAGGTACGTGGCTGGCTGGCTGGCTAGATCCTCTCCTTGACTCCTCCCCGTGGTTATCAATGTCCGATCCGTGCAGCTTGATGCGGAGCCTTAATTCGCGTGGTTAATCATGCTTGGGGGATTTATTAGCATTGAAATCAACTGTTAATTTATACTGTATTCCTTTTTTTTTTACGTTTATTGGATCGTGAGATGATTGGGGTGGCGTGTTGATAACTCGAGATACGATGGGTGTGAGTAATGCACCTGGGAGGTTTCGAGGCCTCTGCACGTGGCTGGGTCTGAGCAGACACTCCATTGATATTTGATACTACTACTAGTGTAATTTAGTAGGAAGAGGAATGGCGAGATCTAGTGGAGGAAAACATTGGAAAGTGAATAAATTGACGACTTTGTCTTTTACTTGTGCTAGTACGAGTATATGCCATACTCAAGTTGGAAAGCTCAATTCTCAGCCGTCAACTCAATTTTCTGATTATTGAGAGTACTGGTACCATTTCGTCGGTCTGAATTGTGGCCGATGGCGCCATTTCTGTGGACGGTCCATGTGTACCTAGACAGTCTCAGTCACATGGGAAACTGGGACCAATATGAGCTTTGCCTATCAATGGACGACTAATATGAGTTTTGCCTATCACTGGACCCACGTCGCTCTCTGTTGGATTCTCCGGGCTGTTACCAACAACATATGTTTCCTTGTGTATATGGCATACTCTCTCTCCCCTCACTAAAATCCAATTATGTAGGGGCAGAGGGAGTACATGACAACCTGAAGTTGCCATCTAGCTTATAACAGAATGTTGTTTGCATTATTCTAATGCTCTCATTACTGTTGTACTGCTGTGCTAATATGTCGCAAGAGTATGATAAATCTATGTTTGTGTTATATCTGCCCTCTTCACTCTTGTCTTGGCAAATACACGATATGAATATCCTTCAATTTGCGTTCAGGTATCGTAGAAGATTCTGTGGACAGGACAGTTTTTGTGGCAAGTGATCAGGACTCTGAGATCATGGATGTGAAGGAGCAAGCTCAAGCTAAAGTAACACAAAGCATTGTCTTTGTAACTGGTGAAGCAGAACCTTATGCAAAGTCAGGTGGACTAGGAGATGTTTGTGGTTCATTGCCAATTGCTCTTGCTGCCCATGGTCATCGTGTTATGGTTGTAATGCCAAGATACATGAATGGGACCTTGAACAAAAATTATGCAAATGCATTTTACACTGGGAAGCACATTAAGATTCCATGCTTTGGCGGAGAACATGAAGTTATTTTTTTTCATGAGTATAGGGATAATGTTGACTGGGTGAGTATTCAATCTCCTTACTATTTCTGATGAAAAGTACTATCTGCTTATCTGGTCTGCTCTTATCATATCCTGTACTTTGTTTCTATATCTTACTTTCAGTAAAGTTGTTCATTGATTGATGCATGGTGTTTTCCAGATAAACAATGTGGAGGGATCCTTTATATGATTTGATGTGTCCATTTAAAGTCTCAGACATCTGTAGATAGGTCTTTGTACTTCTGTTTGTAACTAGGACTTAATATTAAAAAGTTGTACTGTTTTGCCTTGCTGATCCAATTTCTAGTCATCAGAAATATTGTAGTTATCATGGCAATTATGTACTTTATTTTCATTTTTATTTCTTGAAAGATATTATGCGGTTACATTGAGTAATGTATTTTCGCAAGTGCTAATAGGTAAAGATGACATGACAAGGTTATCATTAAGGAACAAGGATGTGTATAAAACAATAGGGAAGCATTTCTAGCATATTTTGGGTGCAAGATTGATGCCTTGTTGAGCTTACAAAATGTTCAGTTATTCTTGGAGCTTGTTACGGAGTTCACTCTGCAGCACCATCACCCATGATACAACATGATATTTGTAGAATGCATACCTGTATTTTGGGTATTTAATTTTTGTTTACAAGTCACTTCTCATGTTCAGGTGTTTGTTGATCATCCCTCATATCATAGACCAGGAAATCTATATGGAGATAACTTTGGTGCTTTTGGTGATAATCAGGTATTCTTACATTAAGATCCTGTATGACCAATCTAAACTACATCAATGTTTGAGTTATTGTTTGACTTGACTTCCCTATATACTGCAGTTCAGATACACACTCCTCTGCTACGCTGCATGTGAAGCTCCGTTAATACTTGAATTGGGAGGATACATCTATGGACAGAAATGCATGTTTGTTGTGAATGATTGGCATGCCAGTCTTGTGCCAGTGTATGTTCTGGATCTGAAACTCAAACCCAAATTGATTTAACATTGAATATCTTCATGTGCATTTCATCTTATATCACATTTCTTTTATGATTTTTCTCCCTCTCTATGTGTGTGTGTGTGTGTGTGTGTTTCTATGTGCTTAATAAGTTGTGCTATGTGATAAATGGGAAAAATATCAGATTGATTGAATCTTGTATCCGAGGATTTTCTCAATCCTTTGACATATGTCTAAAAACGTAAGCAGTATAATACATCAATTGCATGTGTTTAAATAGTTTAATTCTGTGGGACACTGGTACATAGCTGATCACAAAATTTCTCTGACTGTGTTTCTTAGCATCTTTCTGGCTATTGTGAAGTTTCTTGTTGTGGTAGTATTAATTTAGTTCATCTGCTACAAATACAATGCAATTCCCACAGGTTATGAGAAAATCATACTCTCCGATTGGCTTATAATAGTATTAGGTGACTTTTTTGGTTTTAGTTTGCAACCCTCTAGCTTGTAGTAAATTTAAGCTTATTGCTTCACACCAGTACATCATAATTTGATTTTATAATCATTAAAAGAGTGTATGGTACATATGTTATGAATATTTTCATTCATCAGATGCTACACTGCTTCTCCTTTCATTTTGCATTTTTTGCATGGTGGATTAAGCTGCTATTGCCAGTGAAAAATGTGTCGCTCTTATTTCTTAGAACTTCCCTCTATTTTGTCTTCGGTGTTGAATGTTAAACTGGTTTTCCTTGTGTAATCGACTTATATATAACTTTAATCTTGTTTTCCAGCCTTCTTGCTGCAAAATATAGACCATATGGTGTTTATAGAGATTCCCGCAGCGTTCTTGTCATACACAATCTAGCACATCAGGTTTGAGCCTATCATTTTGCGTGTCTTTAAGTAGTCTTATGATGACACTTTGTAAAGTGCAGAATGTTATGTTATTCTGTTTTAATGTGATAGGGTGTGGAGCCTGCAAGTACGTATCCTGACCTGGGGTTGCCACCTGAATGGTATGGAGCATTAGAATGGGTGTTTCCAGAGTGGGCAAGGAGGCATGCCCTTGACAAGGGTGAGGCAGTTAATTTTTTAAAAGGTGCAGTTGTGACAGCAGATCGAATCGTAACCGTCAGCCAGGTATGATTCACTCATTCTATTTTGGATGTTACTTTGTCTTGCACTAAATTAAGAAATCATTTTGTTTCTCATTTCCAGGGGTATTCATGGGAGGTCACAACTGTTGAAGGCGGACAAGGCCTCAATGAGCTCTTAAGCTCCCGGAAGAGCGTATTGAATGGTACATATAGTTTGGTTTTATATTTTTTTATCTTCAATTATCAATGGAAATGACTGAGCTGGATGATAAAAATCTACTCCTTGGACATGTAGGAATTGTGAATGGAATTGACATTAATGATTGGAACCCATCCACAGACAAGTTTCTCCCGTACCATTATTCTGTTGATGACCTGTCTGGGAAGGTGCAGTATAGACCCCAGTATATGCAGTTGATATCTTGCTACATGTTTCTCTTTGCACCTCTTCATTTTTCACAGACTAATTTATGCGACCTCTTGTTTAGGCCAAATGTAAAGCTGAATTGCAGAAGGAGCTGAGTCTACCTATCAGGCCTGATGTTCCTCTGGTTAGATACAAATAATTAAGAATATAGTATTTATTTTATTATTATTTTGTGGGATTTGGGTTTATAAGCTTTATCTACAGATTGGCTTTATTGGAAGGTTGGACTATCAAAAAGGCATTGATCTAATTAAACTTGCCATCCCTGATCTGATGCGGGAAGATATTCAATTTGTAAGTTTTTTTTTCTTTTCTGTGCAAGACTAGAAAGTATATATGATGGATCTGTATGGTAGTATACTTGACACTTAGATAGCTCGCTTGCAACCGCATGGGAAGGTCTAAGAAATGTCATAATGCCGCTATTGCTTTCATTGTGAGCATATTCAAGTAAACTATTATTTATATGCAAATATTACTGCTGTTAGAAAAAAATGCATATGCAAATCATAAAACAAAGATAGCAGTAGTTATTACTTGCCTGCTGTAAAACTTAGTGGCAACTGTCCAGTGCAACTGTATCAATCGGATCATCTGCTTGGCCAGCCAGTCTGTCATTTTTACCCTTTATACATTCGGGTATACCAAACATGTTCATTCAGACACCAGGACACAGGCCTCCTCATGGACACACATAACAAATCACCATTTATTAAGTCATGACCTAGCTTGTAGGCAGCAATAGTCATGACCTATGCGCTTCTTATCCCAGTACTTCATTGCTGGGGGCTTCTGGTTTTCAACTAAAAAATGGTTAATCCACAGTCACGATGAACTACAAACTATGCCTTTCTAGAATTTTTTAGTTAACTTCTTTAAGGTAATAATTGGAATCGGTTGATCAATGACACCTTTTACCTTTTTAAAAAAAATGACACCTTTTGATTTTATTTGTTATAGGTCATGCTTGGATCTGGTGACCCTGGTTTTGAAGAATGGATGAGATCCACAGAGTCAGACTACAGGGACAAATTCCGTGGATGGGTTGGATTTAGTGTTTCAGTTTCCCACCGAATAACTGCAGGGTATGCAAAATAACTTTGCCGATAATAGCTAATTTGCCATCTAAAGATACGTTTACAGTTGAAATCTAAATGAACTTTGCTGATAATAGCTTATTACTCAACTTAATCAGTTATATTTGAAGTCTTAATGCCTTTTTTTTTTTGTACAGTTGCGATATATTGTTGATGCCATCCAGATTTGAACCTTGTGGCCTCAATCAACTATATGCTATGCAGTATGGTACAGTGCCTGTTGTTCATGGAACTGGAGGCCTTAGAGTAAGTTCTCCTATAATGACACTTATGTCAGCACAGCAACAAGGCAAAGCTTCTCATTTTCTTTTATTCATTCAACAGGATACAGTGGAGACTTTCAATCCGTTTGGTGAAAAAGGAGAGCAGGGTACAGGGTAAGGAATGCTTCATTCAAAAAAAATTGCAGATTTTTTTTTAATTTTGATGGACATATTAAACTATCATAAAGTATTTTTTGTATATTATTCAATTTATCGCCAAACTTAGGCCATCTAAAGTAACTATTGCTACTTGGATATTTTGCAGGTGGGCATTCTCACCACTAACAATTGAAAAAATGCTGTGGGTAAGTTTGGGTTGAACCTGCACAGCTGCACCTGCACGCAGTTTTAGGGCCTTCAATCCATTCCTTAATGCTATTGTATATATATGCCATACAAAATCAAAACTAATGATTCTGTTTATACCAATAGCACGATCATTTGAACCATTGTAGATTTATGCATGTTAGGCTCTGAGATTGATTCTTCTTTATATGTTTTACTGTGAACCTAATAGCCTCGTCGATAATGGCATTTTTGGGACATAAACATTAAGAGTTACAAGGGGTTCTGGAGTATTTATTAAAACCTGTGGTATTTATTACAGGCATTGAAGATCGCAGTTTCGACTTACAAGGAGCACAAGTCCTCTTGGGAGGGTTTAATGAAGCGAGGCATGTCAAGAGACTTCACATGGGACCATGCAGCCTCACAGTACGAACAGATATTTGAGTGGGCCTTCATGGATCAACCATATGTCATGTAAATTTGGATCCAAACGAAGCGGTGATTCTCTGAAGACCCTCACTATTCCTGTCTTCCATGAGCAGAAGGGAAACTTGTACATTACATGGAAAGGGGACCAGTTATGCGAAGTTGCTAACAATCGTTCAAGGTTAACCTTGTAGGCCTGCTACTTTGGGGCAATGTGGCACCAGTGACCATATGCAAAGGCAAGTTCAGATGAATGCCACTTGTGAGTAGTGAAGAATAAGATGAGGATGCTTAAAGCGGTTCACATGTGGCTGACACCACGCAAGCAACCTCTCAATGCGTCGAAACATGAGTCTGGAATCAATAGGATTTAGCTCCCATCAATTACAGCAGTACCATTTTCGCCTTAAACTTTGTCGCACTGTGCTGTTCTTATATGTGCGGGCAGATCAATTTTGATTCATTAAGTAGCTGCATTGGTAAGTCTGCGGTAAAGACTAAATAACGTTGGAAGGTGTAGCTACTGTGATGTCAAACTGTCAAAAGAAATCTTGGAAATTAAGCATGCGTTACTCAGATGTGCCTTGTGCTCGCAGGCACAAACTTTTGCATATGCAACGTATGTTTCCCAGTTTCCACCTGGTGTGATCAAGTTACTTTATCCAATTATTATCCTTGGCGTGATGCCGTGATCACCTCCGCTTGTTCACAAACCTGGTGTAAGGGCAATGGCCTAATGGCATAAACAGGATCGTCTAGTGCTCAATGACTTGAGGCCCGGGCATCTCATTTAGGTATCAATCCTTCCTCTTTGTGAAATGGCCATCCACGGTTCCTGTCCATAAAAACAAAAGAACTTACCCATGATAAACAAACAATAATTAAATCTAACTGACCCCAAGCCATTAGGAAAAAGGAGGATTTCCACCAAATTTTTTATGTAAATTTTATTTCGCTCCGTACACAAATGTTTAACATTTGTTACCCCATACGTTAGAAAGAAAAACTAGGTACAGTAACAAATTTTACACTGGAGATGCAACTTACGACCTGAAGACTGTAAATCCATTAGAACTACCCCTCGGTTCAACAACCGTTTAATATTACAACCATAAACCTTGTTTTAAGGCGTACTGATGATTGTACTGTCGGGTGGAGGCAGTAATAAACCTTGTTTTAAGGGCACTTCTAAAAAGATTCACCTCATTTCCTCGTCTAGTTAGAGGGTTAGTCTTCTTTGACTATGAATTCAATTACCATGTTGGCTTGATGTTCTGGAGAGGAGGAATATAATTCACTCAGCATTCAGCAACGTGTGCTGCTATTCTGCTACATTCCTCCTCTCTCCTGGCACGCCAAGAAAGGCATTACCCTCTGCCCAATCGCCCCATATGTCACATACTCCCCCACATATTATTCACGAGTACCCACGCTATAAATTCACAACTCGCATCGTGCAATTGTGCAACAACAACAGCAACAACCCACCCCCACAAACCACAAGCAACAAGAACGAGAGATCGATCGAGATGACGCCGTCGGCGTTGGTGGGGAAGCCGGCGTACGGGCGGATGAGGGCAGAGCACAGGGCGGAGCTGGTGCCCAAGAGCGTGCTGCTCACCAACAACGAGGGCGACTGCGACGTCGACCGCGGCAACAGCTTCTGGGTGAAGGCGGCGCTCGTCTACGAGGCCGTCACCAAGCACCACATCGACGACTCCAACAAGCCGCTCGCACGCGACCTTCTCCTCTGGATCGCCACCCAATGCTACGCCCGCATCCATCCCGACGATCCAATATTACCGCCAAAAGGTATATATACAACCGCTGGTCGCTTATATGCATGTATACTCCCAACTATTGTCCCTTCCCCCCTTTTTCTTTAACACAGTACACAAACATTTGCTCACAAATACGCGCACACTCACCAATATAAACGCACGTACATACATCCTACCTTATGAGCATCTTTGAAAACTGAGCCGGCATATTTTTTTTTTCTGGATTACATACTTCTGTAACAAATTATGAGCAAATTAGATTATTTGACGAGATGGGTAAATAGTGCTTCCTCCGTTTCGACAAGGCAAGACTTTTTTTTGACATTTTTCTTACACCATCTTAATAAAAAATAGTGCAAATGAAAAAAAAAGATAAGTCGTGTTTAAAGTATTTTTGATAATAAAGTAAGTAAAACAATGATACTTCTAAACTTATTTAATAAGGCGAGTGGTAAAAAAAAACCAAAACGTCTTAGATTATGAAAGAGAGGGAGTAGTAATATTCTATAATATGCTAAAATTCAAACAAACTCAATACAGTCAATATCTTTTTTGAAAGAAAAAATTGTTTATTTATTCAAAAGTGTGATGAACAACACCACCTTACTCCTGTTAATCTGCCAAAATCTCCCATATATACAGCTGACGACGAGGAAGGCTCAGACGAGAGCAAGCAAATGATCGACGCCATCTTCCTCGTCGTCGGCTTCCTCTCGCGCCTCCACAAGGCGATGAACAAAGAACGCGCCAGCAAGGCCACCGCCGCCGCCGCCCGCGACGCCGTCGACGACACCTTCAAGGCGAGGCATATGCAGGGGATCGTCGCCGACGTCATCAAGCTCGAGAACCAGATCCCCCTCAGCCACCTCTTCGACGTCGCCGCGCACGTCGAGCGCGTCGTCCGCGACGCCCCCAACTCGCCGGAGCTCAAGGCCAAGCTCGCCGCCATCGCCACCGCCGGCGTCGAGATCGACAAGTATGAGCTCGGATTCGATCAGGCCAGCTTCGGGGGCGTGATTGATGAGTTCTGTTGGTACTATTCCCCTTTCTTCAACAATCATGTCCCGGTGAGGACTAAGGTCGAACAGGTTGCGGGCGTCGTCGCCGCCGCCGGCGATGGCGACGTGGCGGTGGCGGCGACGGCGACGGTGTCGAAGGAGGAAGGCACGCTGCTTGATCGGCTGCACGCGAGCGTGGTGAGGATGGATCGGGCGGGGAAGGGATCGGGAGGCGGCGGAGGAGGGAAGACGTCGAGGATCCGGACGGCGAGGGAGCTGCGCCGCGCCGGCGTGCGGTTCGCCGCCGTCGAGGAAGGCCGCGCCACCGTCGTTGCCTTCGTCTCCGCCGGCGGCGCCGCCTCGTCGGCGACGCTCCGCCTCCCGGCGCTGGCCCACGACTTCAAGCTCGCAACCGTGGCGAGGAACCTCCTGGCGAGGGAGCACGGCGAGCAGACGAAGCCGGTGACGCGCTACTTCCAGATGATGAACGAGCTCGTCATGGACGCCGCCGACGCGCGCGTCCTCCGCCGCGCCGGCGCCGTGCGCGCCGCCGCCGCCAAGGATGAGGAGATTTTCGATTTGATCAAGAGGATCGACGGGCTCGCGACCTACCCGTCGGTGTTCATGGCGATGGACATCGAGATCGAGAAGGTGGAGGAGTTTTACGTGAAGAGGATGAGCAATTTCTTCGTTCGGTATCGCCCCGCCGTCATCGCCGCGTCGTCGGTGGTCGCCGCCTCCGTTGTCGCCATTGTTGCCACCAGGAAGAGGCGTGGGTGAAGCTAATTAATTAATTAATTACAGAGATTAATTAAGCACTTGATAGTGAAAAATATTTAATGGTTACTTAATTGATTAATTAACAAGCAAGTCGCGCGGGTTATATATGCAGTGCGTGCGTCCATTCGTTCGTGTGGGATGATTTGTAATAAGGCGTAGTAATACTTGTAAATTGATTGCTACGATGAGATAATTAAGTGCAAATGTGCAATTCGTATGCTCATGTGAAAAAGTAAAAGTGACTAGGCAATTGATTGAGTATAAGTTTTACTTACAATTTCGAATATGTGTGAGATCTGGGCTAATATTCCTAATTGGACCGTTTGTTACCATGAGACTCAGTTATGACGGCCCGTTATGAATAGAGGTCTGTGACTTTGAGAAACGTGGGCCGAAACCAGCCCTTTCGAAGAAGACAGTTTTACATACGGCCCAGTTCAACGCCGTGGCAATGATCGCACGAAGGGGTCGGACGATCCAAACCAAAATGCATCTTGTGAGGCCGGAGATAAAAAAATTCCTACCAAATTAAGTGTTTCTCTGGTTAAATTTCCGTGATGTGCATCATCAATGGGATGATAAATTTTATAACAAGGAAAAAAAGTCCAAAAATGAAGGTAAAAAATTTTATCTCCGCCCCCTATGAAAAATCATATCAGAAAAAAAAGAGTGAAGTCGTGAACGCGCCTGAACTCCATACGAATCAAACAGCAGAACTAGTGTTCCATAGCTCGACGATCGAGAAACCTCACCGGAGTAAAAGAATAATATTTCGCAATCACGAATAATTTTTTTGATGGAAAGCAATCACACAATAATAAAAAGAATCAAACACACACACTAAGTTACTAACGCATTATACGAGTACACGTACGTACGTATGCAAAATGACAAAGCTCACGTCAAAACTGTCCGGCCCGATCGATCGTCAATCGATCGATCAGAGCGCCGCCGGGTGCGGCTCGCCGATGACGTCACTGAAAAACCCGTCCACCACATCCGCCCAGGGCGGCAGGTCGCCGAGATCGTCAAGCAAGGTCGACGACGAGCTCATCATCACCGGGTACTGTTCGTCGAACACCAACGGCGCCGGCGCCGGCTCGCCGAAGCAGAACACGTCGTCGCCAGCAAACCGGTAGAATTCATCGCCGGCGCCGCAGATGCCATCGTTCGCCGCCGCCGTTATTGGGCGGAGGACGGAGACCGGCGAGCCGACGAGCTGTGACGACGACGACTCGTCGCTGGATGACGTGTCATCGGACGCCGCCGTCACGGCGCGCACGGGAGGATGATTTGTCATCGGCGGCGTCGTGACGGGGAAATTGGTGGTGGCGGACGGGCCGCGGAGGCGGAGAGCGGCGACGTCGTAGACACGCGCGGCTTCCTCGGCGGTGTCGAAGGTGCCGAGCCAGACGCGCTCGCTCCTGCCCGGGTCGCGGATCTCCGCCCCGTATTTCCCCCACGGCCGCTTCCTCACCCCTCGAAACTTCCTCTCCGTCGCCGCCGCTTCTCTCCTACTCCTCCTCATCGGACCACCGACGACGCGTCTCCGTCCGGTGTTCGCCATCGATGAAGACGACATGTCGGCGATCGGCGGCGACACGTGGATCTCCCGCAGGAAGAGGCGATCTCGATATCTATCTCGTCGTGGCGTGTCCTCGTCGGAGCAGGACGAGTCCGTGGCGTCGTGGTCACGGCAGAAAACGCGAACGACTCTGGGCTCGACGGCGGCGGCGGTTGCGGTGTCGTCGGCGGCGAATCGGCTGCTCATTGCCATGAGGAACTGGAACATGTCCTCCATGGCAGCATCGTCCGCCATTGCTGTGGAAACTAAGCACACTTATAGCAAACGAATTGATCAATGCAAAAATTAGGAAAATTTGTGGAAGGTAGTTTGTTGTAGACTTCGAGAGGGAGAGAAGAGGAGGGAGAGGAGAGATTCTTGGGACTAAAGAATTGGAAGGAAGAAAATTTATAGGATCGGATCTTAACCTCCTAATAATTACCCATCAATTCAATTGGGCAAACATTTTTCATCTGTTTGTGCCCGGGAGTAATTAATGGAACAGATGATGGCGCGAACACTGCCCTCTTGGCTGCTGGCAGTGCCCACTAACGTGTGTGGGCCTGCGCGGATCTCACGTGCGCTTAGTCTCCCTCTACTGCATGCACCAAGTTTGACTAATAACGTACACCTTGTTTAGGGGATTAGTTATAGCTCAGCTTTCTTCTCGAATGATTTTTTTCCAGGCAACCCGATATCCCAAACCACTTGTATAATAATAAGATTTACCCTTTTTTCTCTCTTGATGTACCGATGGATTCGTATTGACCCTGACTCAATGTTTGAATGAATCGACCGATTTTCAAAATAAAACGTGTAAGAAGTTAGAATTTACGTCTCTAAATAGAGTAAATTTCTTTTTTTAAAAAAAACACAGCCATCCACATACATGCGCACATTCACCCCGATGAACACACACGCACACACTATCTCTATGACCAACTTTGAAGATTGGACGGTATATCTTGAGCACAATTGTATGACACAACCAAAGCATTTTTTTAGTAATGAAAAAGAGTTGCCGAAGATCTTTTTTTTTTGAGTAATGAGACAACCAAAGTATTATTGACTTGAGGTTGCACAACACACTGTTAGCTTAACTCCGATGACTACAACATTTATACGTTGCATGAAACGAATTCATAAATTCATTTTGAATCTTCGGCTGACCCAGCCAAAAAAATTCATTTGGGATAGAAGCTAGTATCGATATATATTGCATATGATGCATGTATTCATAATATATGTGTGATATTGTGAAAATTTACTCCCTCCGCCTAAAAAAAATATTCCTGGGTTCGAATACATAGCCTATGTCCAGACTTAAACCCATGAATGTATTTTTTTAGTCGGAGGGAGTACAACTTTTAAAAATCTTCGTGATTTTGTACAACATATATGCTTTTGTGAAATCTACTCTTTCATATTTTACTCTGCTATATTGGAGAAATTCAGTGGCTGGTGAGCAGCCGGCCAATGATCTAAAAGAAGGAATCAGTAGAGCTCTACATTCTGACGAGATCAAGACATAACCGGACGAGCTAGCGAGCCAATCATTCACCGTCTATTATACGAGTATATATGTCTAGGATGATAAGCACAAAAACAGCAGAATGATTAGCCGCCTAATGGGCGCCCAAAATTGTTTATTTTGTCGCTCAAACGCAACGTGCCAAATCGCCAAACGACAGCGACATGTTTGAGGGAATATATTAATGCACGTTGGACAAAACGAACGCATCATGTTTAAGTTTAGATCGCTTGGGAACAGGAGGTAGACGCCAAATATCTGCTTTTTGCCATGTCTTTAAAATATTAATAAAACAGAAAGGAAACTGTTAGCATTTCGCTGTCAGACATGTAGCAAATTTCAAAATAGTATAGATCAACCGACATTCTAACAATACAAATTCACACACTTAATGGTGAAAAACCAAGGGTCCGGATGAAGTAATTAATTCTTTTACCATAGAATTCAGAACAAGCTACTCTCCGATCTCCTGATGATCAAGAGTCGGTCAGACACACAAAAGTTATATACTAACCACCTTTTCTCAACCAGAATATAATTGAGGACAAAAACAAGTACTTCACCCGTTAAAAGATGCAAGCATTCTAAAGAAGATATGATCGATCCTAGACAACGAATCGAATCTTTTTCCAGATTCATTGTACCATGACTCACATCCGACCTCTAATATTTTATATTTTGGACAGAGTATGTATGATAGACCTCGAGTCAATCTAGCTAGCTCCCTGATCTAACTTATTGAAAGAGCCAATTAATCTGAATTAATCCTGCATACGCGCCTGACGGGACAATCAAAAGATGCCGAGTCGCGGGGGGACTCGCCCGTCCGGACGAAACGCGCCGGGCGGATTGCATTGCGGTGCATGCATGCGGCCAATGCAACGGACAAACGCCGTTGCCACTCTACCTGGTCTTGTATTATTATTCTAAGCTTCAGTGATTATCTATAGCTAACGACAGTGAGAAATTAACTGGACTGACCTGGCTCAGGTCGCGATCCATCAGCCAGTTGCACTAATTAAACGGACCGACCGCATGCATGCACGAATAACGAATATACGCGGCTGTTCACAATTTCATTCGAACTTTATTTACGATTTTCTGTTCACAATATACTCGAGTTTTGTCGAATTTCAAACAAGTTTCGTCATCCCAGTGGGTGCTCGCTCGATATTTTGAGCAGAAAAACGAAATTGTGATCCCTTGGCTTGTGCGTTGTTTGTTTTGTTTCTCTAGTCTATGGGCCGTCTCTCGCGACCATGGGCCGTCAACTCCGCATCACGAGGCCCATCCAATCCTCCTCCCACTGCGAATCACAGGAAGGCCAAGGCCCATGTATAAATGGGCTGCATCCGCTCCACACGAGCGCCAAGCCCATATAATGATCCGGCCCATCACGCCTCCCATCTACTTTCTTCCTCCCCGACCAACTCGACTCCGTCCATCTCCTCTCCAATTTGTTTTTTCCCCAACCGCAACCGCGTCCTCCTCCCTCTCCACCCTTCCCGGCGAAGCAATCGCCGGCGGCGAGGCGACCACTCTCGCCAGAGTAGCTCACCCCCACCGGAGCGCGAGGCGGCGAGGATGGATTACGACTACCGGGGCAGACCGGGGTCCGGCTCCTACGGCGGCGGCGGATCGTCGTCGTCGTCGTCCTCCCTCTACCCGCGCGTCGGTCAGCCCTCCCACGGCGTCGCCAACGTTCCCCAGCAGCCGCTGCCGCGTGTCGCGCCGTATCACCACCAGCGCCCCGCCTCCGGCGTCGCCGCTGTTCAGCCCCACGTCCCCTCGTCGAGTAAATCCCTCACTCCTCCCCGCTCTGTGATACTGCTGGTCGGTTGCTTTGCCGTCGATTGGGTTCGTGATTCGATGTAGCGGAGAATTGCATGTGTTGTGTACTCGATCGAATATGTCGGACGGGGTAGAGAGTAATCAGCTTGTTCTACCTAATTGGATGCGTGCTAGATCGGTAGATCTCATGTTGTGATAGAATTGGAGAGGTATCGTGAATTCCTGATTGGGGGTGGGTACAGAGCAATAGATCCCTGAATTTGAACTAGTTTGGTTTAGGTTGTACATTGAACTTACTTCCACTACCATTTGGTTTCTAGGTGGATTATCTGACCTGTTAAAATTGTTCAGACAGTAAATTGCTCCTATTTAGTCAGTTCATCAGGCTATGCTTCCTAGCTAACAAATTATTATGGGATGGAATGCATTAATGGGCAGTTGTATCAGGAAAGACTGATGCTGTAATCAGAACTAGATTGAAACTTGTCTTTGGCGAAGAGAATGACTTCTACTTACTTACTTGTATGTTTATTTTTAACATCAATATGGGACTAAAATATGATTTGGTAGGTACAGAACCAAGATCTCTAAGGTAACAGCTTTTGTTTAGTTCAAAATGCTATGCTTCTATAATTTCAAGTGTGTGTGAAAAAAAATCTGTGTGTTTGCACGGTGTCTTTTTTTCACTAGCTAAAGATAATGAAATGCAACAGCATAGGGTCTGCAAGGATCACTTGTCAATGCGCAGCCACATAAAATTGGATCACTAATGGATTATTGGTTGTGGGAATGTTGTATTCCATGAGCCTATCATATATACTTTACCAAAAGATTACTTGAAGAAAGCAATATATTGGAGCATCTACCCGTTTTACCGTCGACATCATGACATTTTTAGAAACTGCTCAGTAGTGTTTTCTTTTCTTTTTTGCCAATTATCAAGAGCATGTTGTGCTTTAATAACATCATTCATTATTATGCTGCAGTGGGCATACAAGTTGTGATAAAGCCAGAATATTGGATAACCCCTCCTGTAAGTTGCTAAATTTGTTATACTGTCACTGATTTTCTGTATTCACCTATGCGAGAACTTTTCATCTGCTTTGATACCAATTTTTCTGTTTTAATGGCTTCAGGATGTTTGGTAAAAATTCTATTTTGTGTTTAGTTAAAGATTGGTAGTCGGCATTCCAATCAGAGTGAACTGTTGTTCATTTAGCAAACACTCTTCATTCAGATTGAAATTAATGCCTTATAATTTCATTGTGTTGAAAGGAGAATAGAAGTCATAAACTATAACTCCATAGTTATTTTGAATTTTGGCTTTTGAAAAGGAATGAAGATATTAGCTGCAGTGCAGTGTAACAGGAGATATGCTGGTTTATGAACAGTCTATCTTTGTATATTCATTTGTGCTTCTGTGTGTTAGTTTGAGATGAGGAAATAGCTACACTATAAATATTCATAAATTATGGACTTCGAATGGAAGTGTATCTAAGCAATATATGGGATGTGTGTACCATAGACATTTGTTCTTAAGCATAACTAACTAAATGGAAGTATCTGTGTAGCAGACACTTATGGTTTTCATAGTAGAATTTGTGCATGGAATGTGCTTTTGTTTTTCTTTTTGGCCATTCCATTCCTTGATTGTATAATCAGGTGTTCTAGTTTATAGATTCCGGGCATGATGCATACTCTAGTGGGTTCCCTCAAAACTCGTTGGCCTGCCTAGCTGTTCTGTTCATAGAGACACATTCCATCATCTTGCAAATTTCCATCTATTTTGCATATTTACACTAGGTGCTGTTGTTACCCATGGTCATTTGCCATCTTTTAATGTGTGTTCCTTTTGCAGCCTCAATTGCCACCACATTTTGTAGAAGTTCCTCGCAGCACCTTCAATTTTGATTTTGATTATGAAAGGAAAATTCTTGCCGAGGCTGAGAAGGAGAACCCCAACTGGAGCAAGTTTGTGGTAGAGAGTCAGCCACCACCACCACAGCCGCAAAGAGGCCCAAAACTCACAACTCCGACTGCTTCTGTGGTAATTCACATAATTGCTGTCTTCCATATATCATTATTTTTTACACAAATAGCACTAGCTAACTAACTAACATCAAATCTGTTGTTGGAAAATTGCTATTTCAGTTAATTACAAGGGTTGAATATATAAAGTTCCTTGGGCAAACGTGGGACTAACGCCCCTAATGCTCTTTTAATTATTCCATCACAGATTTTCACCTCCTTGGCATCCTTTCACATGATAATACTATCAGCTATTTATAACAAGTCGGGTACCTTAGCAAGTTGTAGAGATTTAATGCCATCTCCCTTAAAAACTTGTTTATATATTATTTGCCCTTCTGCAGGCTACACCAGGGGATCCAGTTGTGGACAAGTATATAGCTATGGGGCTTGGACGGGAAGCTGTTTCATTTGCTGTGTTGAATTATGGAGATAATCCAGCGAAGGCATGCCTTTCCCCCCTTATATTTATCTCGTAATTTATCATTACCTTTTTTTTATCATCATCAAGAACAAAAACCATACTAAAAAAATGTTTAAGGTCAATAACATTTCTTTTAGACAATTAGAACTACAGTTTCTCCTTTTTGCAAAACAGTGATTACCATTCTGTCCAGTTTGTAGTTCAGTCAAAACTGACAAGCATGAATTCTATATTCGTTCAGGTGAAGGAGTTTGTGAAATCCTACAACGCTCTCCATGAGATGGGCTTCACGACCTCAAATGTCCCCGAGCTGCTGGCGATTCATGACAACGACCCTGACAAAGTTATCCAGCACCTGATCGGCGGCTCATAGTCCAGAACATGACACCTCACTGTACCTCCTATACATCACATCCCATATACAGGATTATCTTATGCTGCCAATGGACATATGTCGCATGTGATGTTTGAAGCGGTTGTACGTGTATTTCTGCTACGAGTTACATGAGCTATGGTTGTGCTTCATCAGCAGTTTCATGAACTACTTTTTTGTGGCATATATAGTACGTGATTGTGATTGCTGAATCTTTGGTTGTCATCCGCCTGCTACTGTGTTGGTCTGCTCAGCAATTTCTTCCAGACGCTGCGCATCTTCGCCGTTCTGGAAGCTCCAAACGATCATACAAGTGCCATGTGGATGATGGGTTGGTTTTGGTTGTCACTTGCCGTGAGCTTGTAATGAACTGCGTCTAGTTCTGACAAACCTAATACTTCTTTCTAACACGAATCCGATCTCACTCAATTTCGCCTAACATAAAAGTTGTTTAGTCATACGACTTGAACTTTTTCGCGTGATCGAGAATTGAAAACACAAGTTCACAGCGCCATCTTTTATTCAGAAGACGAGCTTTGCATCACTGGACGGCAACGACGACAAACACCAGCTTCCTTCCTCTGCTTATCGAATTGCTCATCTGAATAAGCAATGGCGATGGTGGTGTGTGTGTTCGTCGTCGTCAGTGCAGTGCAAGCGATTGGGCTGCCGGTGCTGAGCGCCTACCTGCTGTCCGTCGGCTACGACTACCGCCACGGTCGCTGTTCGTCACCGGGATCAGCCCCTTCTTCCTCAGTGTTCAGTTCAACCAGATGAGGGAGCTCAGGACCATGGTGCTCTGCTCCAATGTTAACAACGGTATGCTTTTGCTTGTCCAATGCCAATTGCCAACAATCTGGTGTTCAGTAATGCTATACCATGCCTTGAATCAATGCAGAGATTCTGCAGAAATTTCTGCTGGAGAAAATATTACATCTGAACATGATCGGCTAGTGATCTGAATACAGTAGAGAACATGGTCTGAACAGGGATGGTTTTATTTCTACTAGTAGTGACAACTGGCAATCATATATGGTACTCACAGGTATTTTTGCTTAATTTCTAGCGATGAATTACGGAATTTTATTTCAAAAAAAAGTGAATGCTAATTGTGCTTGATTCCCATTTCGTATAGGTGAAATACTGACTGCCATCTTGCCTTACTAATTTTTAGGAGATGTTGTTATTATGCTGAATTTCTGGAGAAAATATTAGAATACATGATCTCAACAGTGATGTTTTGTTTCTAGTATAATAGTAACCATCATATCTGCTACTGATGACAGAGATAGCATTGCTCATCCCGATGACTTGCTAACTATGCGGAATTTTTAGAGATGAATTACTGAATGCAAACTTTGGTTTGTTAATTTTCAGGCCGACTTCGTACACCAGATGTTCTGCACAATTCTTTGTATACAATTGACATTGAACAAATTGACTTCACCTCCAACCTGGGATCACAGAGTGTCGAGACAGTCAAGCAGAGTCTTCATGGTGGCGCCTATTGGATGCTATCCAGCATTCCTCACAAAGCTCCCGCCTAACAGAAATGACACGAACAGATATGTTGCATGTAAACCTACAGTAGTGCAGTAACCTACTACTACAATGAACTGCTGAACACGAGCTTGGCCGAAGTTAGGATGAAGTTACAAGGAGACAGACTACAGAGTACTACTTTCTTTTAGTCTGAATCGTAATTCTTTTGCAACACTTTTATGATGAAAAACACGAAAACTTGGGAGCAAAAACACATATCTCATGAACAAATATTCAGTCCAAAGTTGCCCGTTCAACAATTCTAAATTAGTACAAAAACCTGACGTAACCAAGTAACTTCAGAATTCAGAATCATACAGATTTCTGAACTTCAAACAAGACAACAGAGATAGGTGAAATTTATAGAACGGAAGCCACAGGCGTAATCAACCATTCAAAATGCAATCATTTCACATGCCAAGAATGAATGGATACCACAGGCGTAATCTCTCAAAAAGAATGAATGGATACCAGAGACTTCGGTGCATCACAAACTAATTGATCAACACTTTGAAACCAGCCATGTTCAAATCCACCAGTTTGCACCAATACATACCGAATAACTTCAGAAAAAATTGTGAACATCAAACAGAACGTAAAATCATTCCATCAAACATACAGCAAAAATTGTGACATGCAACTACTAGTATTATGTACCATAGAGATTCACAAACATACAATCATTCCATCAAAACCATTCTATTCAGAATTTCAGAGAACCAAGATGAACACAGAAATTGGGGATAAAACAGATTACTTCGATTGCATTTATCAGAATAACCAGCGGTTACAATACAACCAAAGCAACTGAGATTCTAACGCTACGACATCAGGACAGCAAAGTGAACACGACAAGTCTCCCTACGAATCAATCAAGAACCAGCACCAGGGGCGGATTAGCGCCTAAGCCCTCTCGCCTCGGATCCGTCGCGCAAGCTGGATATCCTTGGGCATGATGGTGACGCGCTTGGCGTGGATGGCGCAGAGGTTGGTGTCCTCGAATAGCCCGACGAGGTAAGCCTCCGCCGCCTCCTGCAGCGCGGCGACGGCGGAGCTCTGGAACCGGAGATCCGTCTTGAAGTCCTGCGCGATCTCCCGGACGAGGCGCTGGAAGGGGAGCTTGCGGATGAGCAGCTCCGTGCTCTTCTGGTACTTGCGGATCTCACGGAGCGCGACGGTTCCCGGCCTGAATCGGTGAGGCTTCTTCACGCCACCGGTCGCCGGAGCGGATTTCCTCGCCGCCTTCGTCGCCAGCTGCTTCCGTGGCGCCTTCCCGCCGGTCGACTTGCGCGCCGTCTGCTTCGTGCGGGCCATCGAGGAGGTGGAGGAGAGGAGAGATTGGCGCGGCGAGGTGGGGAGGAGGATTCTGCGGAGTTCGCCGGAGTTGAGATTTTGCGGTGGTGGATGGCCAGAGAAGGCGAACTCGTGGGGTTTATATAGGCGTGAGATTTGGGGAATTTCGCAGGCGCGGGCGGTGAAATTTTTTAGAAATTTGGGGGAAAATTTTGGGTTTTGAATTTGGACCGGGCGCGAGAGTGCGAGTGGCGCCGATCCGTGGGCAGCTGATCGCGATCCGCGTGAAACCCCCGGGATCGAATCACCACCGTCCATTCAAACTAAATCCAACGGTGGTGCTCCCGCCGCGCGGGCCAAAATTCAAACAGATTTTAATTTTCGTGCTCTCAAATCGAATCCCCAATCTCTGCCTATATAAACGCGTCGTCTTCCTCGCCCCTTCATCCCAACCTCCTCCGCCATTGCCGCCGCCGCCGCGAAATCTCAAGCTCCGATTCCTCCACCTCCTCGATGGCCCGCACGAAGCAGACGGCGCGCAAGTCGACCGGCGGGAAGGCCCCTCGCAAACAGCTGGCGACGAAGGCGGCGAGGAAATCCGCTCCGGCGACCGGCGGCGTGAAGAAGCCTCACCGGTTCAGGCCAGGAACCGTCGCGCTCCGTGAGATCCGCAAGTACCAGAAGAGCACGGAGCTGCTCATCCGCAAGCTCCCCTTCCAGCGCCTCGTCCGGGAGATCGCGCAGGACTTCAAGACGGATCTCCGGTTCCAGAGCTCCGCCGTCGCCGCGCTGCAGGAGGCGGCGGAGGCGTACCTCGTCGGGCTGTTCGAGGACACCAACCTCTGCGCCATCCACGCCAAGCGCGTCACCATCATGCCCAAGGACATCCAGCTCGCGCGCCGGATCCGTGGCGAGCGTGCTTAGGCGCTGTCACTTTGTTCTTGATTGATTCATAGTGACTTGTCATGTTCTTCTACCTGTTCTTGTCAATTATTAGATTTTGCTATGCTAATGATGTAGGGTTAGAGTCTTAGTGGTTGCGATGGTTGAAATTAAACCACTGGTTGATTTGAAATTGCAATCGAAGTAAACTATTATCCCCAAATTTCTGTTCCATCTGGTCTGAATTGATTGTGATTTGAATGGACGATTCGGTCTGGCTTCATCATGCTATAAGTACAGAAATGGTTTTGAAGTTCTGAAGGCTTTTATCTTTTTGGAAAATGGCACTAAATGTTCTGTTTGTTGTTTTGTCTTGCATACGCCCTAATTCCTTGGCTTGTGATTTGATTTGGTGTCTTGTATGGCAGAAAAAACCAACTGTTCTATTCACTGTTTGGATTGTGGGAATCTATTCGTATTTGTGAGAATTGTCACCTATAAAAGGAAGAGATATGATAGAGCTTAGATGTGATAATCGTATAACCTTTTTTTTGATAAAACGCCTGTTATACACAATCAAACTAACAGCATGGGTTGAAAGGGATTTTCGTATGGTTTGCTAGACTTTAGCTGGTGCACAAAAATGCTACTCCTACAATGGAATATAAACATTTCAGCCCGTGTATCAAAGTATCAAATGAAACCACAGTAGTACTTTATTACAACTTGTCCATACAAAGTTGGGCAAAAGGACAAGCCAAAACAAATATATGAAAGCAAGGTCTTGATTCAGGCTTAAACTCAGTTTGCAGTTTTGCATATGTGAATATTGAAAAAACAAATTCCAAAGTAGAGCACACCATAGCCATGCCACCCCTGCACCGCTCTCGTTGTACCAAGGATCAAAACCGCAGAGGGGAGAAATATGCAGGCGCCTTGTTCTGGAGTTGGCGCCACTTCTGAATAGCAGATCGCAGTTTGTAATTGGGAATAAGTTTCTTGTGTTTAAGTGGCAAGTTTGTCATTGGGGATTTGGTATTGCCTCTTTTGAACCATTCCTTGATCATTTCAGCTTCATAGGTGTGTCCATCTGCTGCAATCACAGGATACTCCATGACATCCTGGAATTATATTGTTGCATAGTATTAGTCAGTATTTGCCAGGAAAAATAAAATAATTAACACGAACCACGGAAATCAAATGATTGGTTTTCCCTACCTGAGAAATAGCACAGCTGAAATATGGCCTGAGCTCTTCATAACGCGCGTTGTATTCTTCGAGTTGACATTTGAGATTCAAGGCTGACTGAAGTTCCTTATTGAGCAGGTGGTTCTGTGATATAAGTTGTTCAACCTGCACAAATCAAATACATGTCATCATATTATTCATATCAGATAGGCACCTTATTTTGCAAAAAATATATTATCGATACAGATTTTGCCTTAGATTCATATTTCATCTGGCTTGAGGGCTCATCGGATGCTTCCATGTCTCTTTCATTACCTGGACATTCTGTGTCTCTTTCATGCTAAAAGTACATAAAACATCGATTAGTCTGCTGATATAAGGAGAAAATATGTTAGATATACTAAGAAAAAGGAAAATGTCTAGCACTTAATTTTTCAATAACATGGTGGCTCCATTATTATCACACATTAAGCATGCTATGGGAAAAGACTCCAATATGAAAAAGAGAAAAAGAATGCTTAATAGCTTCAGGTCATGATTAGATCATTAGAACCTTTAAGGCATGTGAATAGACCTCAAGTGATTAGTTTTCTGCCATCCGGGATTATTTAATTGAACTAAAATAAGATAAAGCAAAAGTATATGATCGAGAATATCACGAGTCATTGGAGGTATATAGAGAGATATATATCTGAGTAAAACTGAATAACTATGCCTATTAAAAAAATATTGAAGAAAAACTCAAACTCAAGAACAGATCACACTTATATCGCTTCTTAGGTTAGTTTTAATGCCTCTCTATGGAGAATCTCTCAAGTGATGTCAAGTTATATAACTCTCCAAGAATAATGAGATAAAACCTCACAACTACCCTTTTTCATGTGAAAAAGAAACAGGCAAACACCTTCCTTGAGTTATCGGCCCTGGCATCACTGTTACTCTTAGCAATTTGGAAGTTTGCTGCAATCCTAAACCAGACAAAATGTTACTTCAACTAATAATAACAAAACCAACAGTTCAATACAGATTGTTAAAAAAAAAAAACAGAGGACAGGAAAGGTACCCTCTTATGACACCAGGAATTTCAGGGTTTCCTGGGTCATGATCCAAACCGTCTGCGATAGTTAACAGAGCATCTTCATATTTTTCCATTCGGAGTTGTGCCAAAGCTTTATAGACATATCCTTTCCCAAAGGAAGGATTCAACTCAATGCATCGATCTGCATCTTCAACCACTTCAGAGAATTTTTCTTGATCGAAGCGGCATTGAGCTCTTCCCCAAAAATTCTGGCCGGTCGGCCATAAAAAAAATCATAAAAAATAATTTTGTTTTGATTTGTTATAGAAATTTAGTGCTAATGTGCTATCAATACTTACTTTGGGATCCCTTGGATTCTTTTCTGTTGCTTCAGTAAACATTATTTCTGCTTCCTCGTACATTCCCTCTTTGAAAAGTTTTCGGCCTGGAAAGTTAACACACACTCAGCAGCACCATTTGTACATATGATGGCATTTGGCATTTTGCAGTACCACTTACCAGGTTCTACTTAATTATATCTGTCAAAATTTGAGAAGAAATTGGGGATGGAAAAAAGCCTTGAAACGATAGCGGATTCACTTGTTTTTTGTCCAACAATTCCAACGATTGTGGGCTTTTAAATGATAGCGGCTTTGTTCCTTTTTCTTATTTTATTTTCTCGAATCTAGATTAGCATATTCTTGTGCCGGTTCGTTAAAAAAAATCTAAACTGAATATTCTTAGTCCATATGCAGGTTCTTGGAACAGTGATGGGTGGTGAAACTTATGTATTAACTCTTTATTAGGATCAAAGGAAAAAAAGTCCAAACCTTCGTCTTGGTAGGGCTTAGCAGCTTCCTCATCAATAAGCTCCTGCTCCACAAACATCTCCCTAATGTTCATCGTCTGTTCCAGCTTGATATTGGTGTTCTTGCTGAAGCAGTACTGCTCCAGCAAAGTGATTGCCGGCTCGCAATCCTTGGCACATGTGGCGAGATTGGCAAGCGCTGACGCCTTCCATAGCTGTGCCTCCTTGATCAGCTCCTCCTTGTTGTTCCCGCTCATCTCCATGGCCTTCGTGATCAGCTCATCACAGTAAAACGCACACTCCTTGTACTGAAATAAGAACATGTGTAAGTGCCTAAGTGGTAGTGTTGATATTACCGTGCGGTTACTGTGGGAAGGTATTTTTTACTACGTTTTTACAGTTTTTCTTTTCGGTTTTAACACACCCCGGTTACCATGGCTTATTTTGCGGAGTTAAAAAATTTTGAGTTTATATTTTGAAATACGAATTTTTAATGGTTTTGCCCAAAAAATGGATTAAATTTTCAAATACGAATTTGTAAGGTTTTGTGCAGTTAATTACCTCGCTACCAACGGGTTACAGTAAACAGATTGGAATTCAAATTTTGGAATACGAATTTGTCACGTTTTTGTTTTTTTATCGGGACGGCCAAAGGATTGGCTGCCCTAATTTTATCAAGATTGAAGGGAAAAAACGTGTTACAAGACGTCTCGACAGTATGCTGTCGAAGGTCACCGAAAAGGGAAAAAAGAAATGAAACTAGTTGAGTCCTAGCCACAAGAATGGAGCCATGGAGGAACATGAGATGGGATGGGTTGGGATGTGTATCTGACCATTTTCATGCCGAACTTGGCCTTTGCGAGCTTGATGAAGAAGGAGAGGTCGCTGCCGTCGATGAGGGCGCCACGGCCGTAGTGCTTCGCCGCCGCCTCGTAGTCCTCTATGTCGTAGGCCTTGTCGCCGGCCTTCTTCTCCTTCTCAGCCGCCTCCTTCTGCTTCTCCGGCGCCCCCATCGCACCCAGCGATGGAGGGGCAGCTAAGCAAGAACAAAACTAGAATTTTGTGGCTGATTAGCTGCAGATGCCGGCTTAGTTAGCTTAACATATGACTAAGGGCAAAGCCTTAATTTGTTTTCTTGACTGACTTGGCCACCAAACCTTTTGACTACATCAACGCTCACAAAAGAAAGGAAGAGCTAGAAACCACCACGACAGCAGTCAGCAATCAGTAGCCTTTATACTGCTAATTATGTACTAATACTCTTACTGTTTCAACACGCGTTCAGTATATAACTATATGTACGTGAGTATTATGCAACCTCACATTGGCACATTGCCCAAAGTTTGAGAGTGGATTGCCTCAAAAAAAAAAAGTTTGAGAGTAGATGATCTTTGTATCGGACTGGTTAGTTTTGGAAATTTGGAAGGAGCGAAACAATCATGTTTTCAAAGCTTATATCATCAGCACAACAGTTAATTAATCAACCGCGTTGATCGAGGATGTGGTGCTGGAGCTGGCAAGGGGCAAAAGCCAAAAGGAATCACCAGATTGTTGACATCAAAGGTCAGAACAACGCCCGGAAAAGCTCAGTAGTTGACACACTGCGGGTATTGCTGACAAAATTTATACGGAACAGAATTACTACGTTTAGTAAATTATCTACGATATGATAGGGGAGAATAAATAGTATACATATCACAACTCGAAATTTGATGTAAATTTTCAGTAAAATTGGAAAACCGTAAATTAATTTTTCCCAGAACAATGTATTAGTCATTATTACCACTAAATGAACATACTGTTTAAAATTTTAAATTCTTTCCAAATCCATGAAAATAATTCAAAATTCTAGTGATCTGGACATTTTTGCACACTCTATTTCTCGTAACTCAAAATTATTCTAAAAATAAGCAGTTATTTAGAAAAAAATAATTAGGTTTATTTCAATCTTCTTATATCGACCAGTATTACTCCGTAAGATGTGAAAAAGTATAATTAACAAGCCAGAAAGATATATCAAACCAGTGTAGCAAACCAAACCATAGTACTTTATTACAACTTGTCCATACCAAGTAGAATGTGCAAAAGTATAATTAACAAGCCAGAAAAAATATATCAAACCAGTGTAGCAAACCATACTTTATTACAACTTGTCCATACCAAGTAAGATGCACAAAAGTATAATTAACAAGCCAGAAAAATATACCAAATGCAAGGTTTTTAATTCAGCCGTAAACTCAGTTTGCAAAACCGCATCTGTGATTATTCAAAAACTGTAGTTCTTTAGGAGAAAAGTACGCAGAATCGAACAGTCTATGGCGCCATGTTCTGGAGTTGGCGCCACTTCTCAATAGCGGAACGCAATGCATGATTGGGAATGAGTTCCCTGTGTTCAAGTTGCTCATTGGTCATTGGAGATGTGGTCCTGCCTCTGCGGAACCAATCCTTGATCATCTCAGCTTCATAGGTGTGTCCATCGGCTGCAATCACAGGTTCATCCATGACGTCCTGAAATTTTGACCATGTAGGCAGTAAGATTATGGTAAGTCACTCAACAAGAAATTAAGCAGTCCAGTAAATTCTATTATTCTTATGGTAATCAGTATTTTTTAGAAAAAATTAAAACAAGTAACGAGAACCAGGAAAAAGCAAATGATCGTTTTCTGCACACCTGAGATATAGGACAGGTGAAATGCGGCTGAAGCTGTTGAAAAAGCGCATTGTGTTCTTCGAGCTGACGTTCTAGATTCCCAGTACGCTGATTGGCTGTCTGAAGTTCCTGATCGAGCAAATCGTTCTGTAATGTAAGTTGTTCAACCTGCATAAAACCAACACCTGTCATTCATAAAATCCAGATAGACAACTTGATTTATCGTGTATTCGGCATTTCGGGGAGCGGAGGGGGCTGGTAGTTTTATCATTAATATTAGAGATTGCTTATATGGTTTTGGAGGTGCAAATCAAATCAAATGTACGCTAACGTGTTGTTCATTGTCAAACTGGATTACTCCCTCCGTTCATACAAGGCCTGCTAGGTTTTGTTACGACAAGATTTTAATTAATAATTACTCTATTAGGATATAAATTTTATGATACAAAATTGATGTTATTATATTTGTCTTCAAAAGTACTTCCTTATGATTATGCTAACACAAAATATGGGATCTCAATACAGCAATTTTTGGTCAAAAACTTGTTCTAACAAAACCTAATACACCTTATATTTTCAAACGAAATACCATGCTTATATCTTTTGCAAGCAAGGTCATGTTGCTCACACATGACCCCACAAATTAGCCAGTGATCCAATATTACTGGTAGTAAATCTAATATAAAATGCACTATGTTGGTGATTACTGATCATTGTGTTATTGACTAAAGCAAGCACACATCATCACACATGAAATATATGGGACTAATTTCCATTTCATTGTATACCATACCCATGTGGCCTATGAGCAGACATGTTATTTCAGGATGGTCCACGAGGCACGTCTTTGATGAGATTTGCCCCCCTCCCCCCCTGGGTGCCCACTAAGCAAAATAAGTGGCTCATTTGAGAAATTTGCATGATAATTAACTAAATTACACCCACAATACAGGGTATGATACCATAGGTGTTATTTTACTCTTGTAGTATTAAATACAGTTGCAATGGTCTGCTCGAAGTGCTCCCATTTCTTGGAATAGCAGCAGTAGCAGCACCAAGATTAAACATGAAATGTTGTTATGCACTTGATAGGATCAAACATTTCACAAGGAACTATTGGACGAAGGTATCTTTCTGGTCAAGCTAACATTTTGCCAAGAAAAAAAGATTGACACAGTATCAATAAGTAGTAAAAAATTACCACATATTCATAGTCTCTCTGGCTTGAGCGCTCCTCCGATGCTTCAATCTTGCTTTTCTGCAGTTCATTACGCAGATGTTCTATGTCCCTTTCATGCTAAAAGTACATAAAACGTCTATTAGTTTGCTGATAAAACGAGAAAATATGTTAAAATACTCAGAAAAATAAAAATATCTGACACATAATTTGTGAATAAGCCATGTCCTATGCAAAACAACCCAATACCAAAAGGGAAAAGAGCTAAATAGCATCTGGTTTTTCCGACCGGATGCTTTTCCAGGTTATGATTAGAACATTTTACTACATTGATTGTTTGATATTTAGTACTAGGTGATTAGGTTTTCTTCTATCCTTGGAAGGTATATACCTCCCTAATACTTGAGAGGTACAAAAACACCAATTAGACTTTTTTAAAAATAAAAGTGAACAATCGAGAAAATCGCAAGTTTTCTGGTCATTGAACGGTACAGAGACCTCACACAGTGCTACATACTTAGATAGGGCCTAACTAATGCTTAATACCTCTGCCTATTAAAGACTGAAGAGAATTTTAAAGAACAGATGTAGAGGTGAAAATATCTCATGTGTAAGTTTATTTTTTTACCTCCCCTCATGAAGAATATCTGTCAAGTGATGATTATGCATATGAATAAAAAAAGAAAACCACCTAATTGCTCGAATTTATGACCATTTTGATCAATAATTACTACATAGGAGTCAAGACATCCTTTTTTTTTGTGGAAAAGAAGCAGATTAATACCTTCCTTAAATTCTCGGCCCTGACATCATCATTGCTGTTACTCTTAGCCATTTTAAGGTGTGCTGAATATCTAAAACAGACAAAACATTACTTCAAATAATAACAACAAATTCAATACTAGCAACAGAGGACTCGAAAGGTACCTTTTTAAGCCATCAAGAATTTCTGGATTTCCTGGGCCATGCTTCAGACCATCTATGAGAGTTGACACAGCATCTTCATATGCGCCCAACAGGGACAGAGCATTACCTTTACATACATATCCCATCACAAAAGCAGGATCTAACTCAATGCATCGCTCTGCATCTTCAAGCGCTTCAGGAAATTTTCCTCGCTCGATGCGGCATTGAGCTCTGTAGCTGAAATTCTGGGCGATGGTCACAAAAGGCATAAGAAAATGAATGCTGAGATTAGAAAGAAACAGTTCGAGACATACAACTAGTGTATACTGTTTAGTGCTATCAAATAGGAGTACTTACTGTGGGATCACTTGGATTCTTTTTTGCAGCTTTAGTAAACTTCCTTGATGCTTCCAAGTACTTTTTCTGATTGAATAGTTCTCGGCCTGCAACGTGTGTACACAGTCAGTAGCAGCATCTGTATATATAAATGGGATGGCAGTTTAACATATAACCAGTACTACTACAAGATCCAGCTACACCGTTTTGAGATAGTTGTATCATACTTAAAGAAAGGATGACGTATCGTAAACTAGAGAAGTACACTTCCTTTGTGGAAAGAGGCCTGATCCGTAACTGGATGCGCAACAGGGCAACAACTTTTCTTTGAAATCAAGGAAGAGTTGTTTGGAGCCTGATCCGTAACTGGATGCGCAAGGATTTCCTCATTCCTGGTGAGACAAATTCAAGACTAGTAGAGTGGTGGCTGCTGGCAAAATCAGCTTTCCGGACGGGGAACAGTACAGTCTTTGACAGTGTGGTTGCGCTCACCTGCTGGCTCATTTGGAAGGAGAGGAATGATAGGGTTTTCAACAACAAAATGAAAACAGGGCAACAACTTTTCTTTGAAATCAAGGAAGAACTCCTAGTGTGGAAAGAGGCCGGAGTGCTTACAGGTTATGAAAATTTTATGTAATAACAACCTCTTGTGGACTGAACTTGGTCTTTGGTCGGGGACTAAGTATGCTGTGAACCGACCCTCGACAGTATAATGTCGTGTTTGTAATATGTAACCTTATCCCCAAAATCTTAATAAAATTAGGTCGGCCTCCTTCGGCCGACCCGGCCAAAAAAAAAAAAACACTTCCTTTGTAACAGCTATAAACTATTATTACAGAGTTCAATAAGTTCTAAGGGCTTTTCTTTGTTGAAAAAAAAAGGCATTTGCAATGAAAAATGTCTACTGAATGCGGTCTCTATGAGAACTGAAATAAATTGGTGCCAACTGCCAAGGAAAAAAAATCATCTCGATAGATAATTTCTACTACATTTTTAGTGTAAAGTACGATGTGCCCCCTAAAATTTTGACACCAGACACTCTGCCTTGTAAACGTTAACCAGTGGCTGCATCCACCTGCTACAGCACAAGCCAATCAAGCAACTCACCGGAAGAGGAACACACGCATGCATTGTGCAGGCCGGATGCGACGGTGGAGATGCACATAAGGATGCGGCGGCGTGCAGCAGCTCGAGCGGCTAGCGACGGCCTTGCCTTCGCGTTCCCGGACCTCACGCCGCTGTGGCGGCTGGCTGCACACCATTAGCGCCCTCCGCCGAAGCTTAAGCATTTGGTGAGTTTGTGGAGCTCGTCTTCGCGGAGAGCGAGCGAGGAAGAAGCTAGGGATTTTGAGGAGGAGTAACGGGGAAATTTCACCGCTGGGAGAGAGAGAGAGACCAGGTAATTAATCTGGGCCATCAGACATTTCTTTTTTGATGACAAATCACGGGGTGCCATGTTGGACAACATAACTTTTCTTTCTTTTGACAAGATTATTATGTTTTGGAACCGAGGGAGTATTGGCTAGGGAGAGCCGGAGGGTTATTGGTAATAGGCCATTATTTATGAGTCCTTTCATAATATACTTTCATCTGGTATGAAAAGTTTGAGGGCATGAATTTTGCTTTTACATCTCAAGCATGTGTTTGAACTGGGGACGATCCAATGAATTGGGATGTGTACGTGTTAGATCCATTTTTGAATAGAATGAGATGATCCCCACCTAACATAAGGGGTGGAACCGTACTACCTTTTTTAGGCTCAACAGTATGTCTTAGTACATCAGCAAGAGGAAAGTGCGTCAAATTAGTTCACTAGTTTGTGAAGCTAAGTTGGATCTTGGTGAGATATCCTCTTCATAAGATATCACATTTCACCTGTCTTCAAACCAAGCTCCTTGATCAACGAACTCCTCCATCTAATCCTTTAAATCAAATACATGCTAAGAGCTAAATCGGACTCAGACCACAACAAAGTCAAGAGGCAAGTTCATTTTTTCCCTTATGAAAACATAAACATGAAAAAGTGTACTACGCACGATGAATGAATTGTTCAAGTCTATGCCTTTAGGGGCGACATATAAGAGATAAGAAAGGGGATATAAATATAAGAAAGTATAGCATTCATCTAACTACCATATACTCTACAATCACTCAGGTAACTCATGGCTGGATTGGAAAAGAAACTATCGTAGACTCAATGATGATAACCCTTTTGGTGCCATTGTCGAGAGAGTCAAAGCAAATGAAACAGTAAGGTTGCGATTGTGATAGGTATAAGTAACCTAGATGAAGTTGTGGAGTAGTTTTCATGGTAGCCAAACCACAAGGCGCATAGGGGCGCTATTGAGTGGGTTTATGGATACACGAGATGAGCCATGAATCAAGGTACAAGAATGGATTGAAGACGTGACGTGATCATGATAGTCATGTGAGTGCAAAGAATACTCAACAAATCATTCATTTTGATTTCTTGTTTTATCCTAAATTGTTGATTTTGCTTTAGCTCTTATTTTGTGGGTGTGGGGGTGGGGAGAGAATTTCATTAATCAAAATAGAAATCAGTACTTCGACCTAAATCAGCTAAGAGGTACATGTGCCTTCATGACCAAACCAGAAGCCCAAGAGAGTACCTGATCTCCTAAGATTTGTTAACTCATTTTTGATAGTGAAAATCCAGGATAGACTTCAAAAAAGCTACAACCAAATAACCAATCATAATCAACCAAATGAACCACACATTAGCAGCAACAAATATTACTTGGCCCAAACAAAAATAGGCACACCTCGAACCTGACACGAGAATGAAAGGATAAAACACAACTCCACTAGAGATATATCTTATTCAAAAAGTAATTCTATTATTAAATCTACAGCCAGTTTACAAAAATCTGCATCATTGTAGTTTCTAAACTCATTAAATAACGTTTATTGTTTGTAATGGGTTTGACAACCTTTTTGGATATATGTTTGATCATTTGTCTTATTTAAAAATATCTATAAAAATATGCTCAACATAAGTTATGATTGAAGTACATTTAACAACAAAGCAAATCTGAAGGAAATAAATAATTTTTTAGTGAAACGAATGCTCAAACATACATTTAAATGCTAACGATCCCATACGTCGAACACTAAGAGAATACCGGTAGCTTACAAATACTAAATATTTTTTAATACGGGCTCAATTTATATTGTCAGAAAAGAATGCCTGGATGTTCAGACAAAGAATTTATAGGCCAGGTTTGGTGCTCGTGATTAAAAGGAATGGGAAATTAATACTCATGAAGTTTTATAAAGCTTTACACAAATGGCACAGGGTAGCCACTCACACGCTTTATCCACTGGCCAGGGTTGACTACTTGACTGCTGAGTCAATTCTTATCCAGCTCCATTGCTCCAAAGTCTCCAACTACCCGTCCCGCGTATGCTGCTTTCCAACCCGCGTATGCTGCTTTTCGACCTTTACGCCCTTCCGTGTACTTGCTCTAGCTCTATCGCTTCCGATCTCATCCAAGAGCAAGTTCTTGTACGTTCATGGACTGTATTTGTCAAATTTTCCATCAATTTAATGTCAAATGTATAGCCAAACTGATCAAGACGGCGCGCGCGGGGGGACGCGTCGTGCGGTGGGCTAACACTTGTTTACTGATGGAACCGGATGGACAAGCAGGATAGGCCGGAATTTGGGCTTTCCCGGTGAATGCTGCCTATATGCAGCACAAGTGTTGGGGGCCTTGCATTCCAAAAACATCTTTTTATTTTGGAATAAGTCTATTTTGGGTCCCTCATCTTCACGTCAGCCTAAAAATCGTCCCTCAACCCTAATAGCAGAAATGTGTTGGACCCTAATCTTGTAAAAACCGTGCAAATCATGTCCTAAGGCAGGATTTGAGGTGGTTTGGCTTGTTGACCAGGTCCACTTGTGCTGACTTGTCAGTAGGGCCCACCTGTCATCCACATATCCTCGACTCCCCCTCACTACTCTCTCACCTTCCGTCTCTCCCGACGGAGAGAGATCGGCGCCGAGGTAGCGGATGGTGGGGCAGGAGGAGGTGAGCACGACGCAGTGCGGGCGCGCCCTGCCGCAGGAGCTCCACCAGATTCACCTGGATGTCGGCGTCGGTCCTTGATTGATTTTTTTTTGGGTGGTGGTGGGGGGGAGGCGACGAGGACGGAAGCTCTCGTCGACCATGAGGTCAGCCTTGAAGAGACGGAGGCGGTCGGTGGCGCCGTCGAGCTCCCAGAGGAAGCCCACCTTGGAATCGTCTTTTGGATGCATGCATGTTAGATTGTTAGGTGTTCGATCAATTGCCTGAACGATCGATCGATCGATGATGTCAGTGTGTTGCGCGCGTACCTGGGTCTCTGACAGTGGCCGGCGGCTAGAAGGGCGCGGATGAGGTGCGACGCGATCGAACCCTGTCCCGCCGGTAACGCAATACTCCCGCATCTTGGGATAATTGCCTCGATCTCTTTGTGTGTTGTGAACTGTTTGGAACATGCATAGTGTGCCGCTCGATCTCTTCTCTGCCGCCATTCATCCCCGGGAAGCCAGGGGAGCTCACGCTCGCGAGAGAGCTCAAAGATCTGAAACTCGTCCCCTCCCTACCGACGTTTTTTTTTGGCCGCCTCCTCTCATCGGCTCCAAGGGCAACACCGACAAGACGTTGCCTCCTCTTCATGCTTGAGATTTTCCCTCGCTCCTCATCGGACGCTGCTTGCGTATGACCCAGCTTCCCGCCGCCCGCGCCTGGCTGCCGCTTCTCTGCGCCGCACCCGTCGCCCGGCACCCGCGCCGACGCCCACACCCGCCGCTCGCCACTGGAATGAAGACAGGGGGAGAGAGAGGGAGGATGAAGAGAAAAAATAGATGTGCATATGACAGATGGTCCCGCTTTTATTTTTTTTTTGCCACATAAGCATCTGCGATTTATTTTATTTATTTTTATTACTGGCACGTGGGTCATACATTGCCACGTCAGTGAAACCATCCCTGTATACTGCCCTAGGACCTGATTTAAACGGTTTTTTAACTTTGGGGCAAACATTTCTAGTATTAGGATTGAGAGACGATTTCAGACTAGACGTAAAGATGAGGGACCCAAAATAAACCTATTCCTTTTATTTTTCTTCTTTGGTAAAGATTACGGGAAGATGGGATGCATCATGATCCGAGTTCAGATGTGCTAATGGGCTGGCGCTTCCTGCATTTGGGCCCAGTCATAGGATGCTTTACGTTTTACTGGAATTGCTCTTGCATTGCGTACAGTTTTTTTTTTAGAATTGTTTCTGTGCTCTCCCAAAACAAGAGGCACGAATCGCAAAACACTATTATTTTTAATTAAACTATTGGAGGCATTAAACGCCAGCGCTAATCACTGACCTCCATGGATCACGGCGGCGGCGTTTCTCGTTCTCCAATCTAATTCTCCGCATCTTTTTCATCTAGCCAGTCAACGGTGCAAACAGTGCAGGAATAAGAGTTCTGAGGGACGCTCCATCAGGTAGGGCACGCAAGATCGATGTTTTGATTAATATTTTATGATGAATAAATTGGCTTTATAAATAATAAAATAAATAAAATTGGTTTGGAATATTCGTGGATGTGGTGTGAGTGCGTGTGACTGATGTGGGTCAGGTTGCGATATCTGTGCCTAGAAATGGTTGTTTTGTCTACTGTGTGTAGGTGACTTGAGGTCAAGACTTGGTCAATGACGAGGACTGGGACTACGTTCAGGGAGGAACCGAGGTCTGGAGCAGTCGGGAG
>CM002484.1:2404964-2474609 GCA_000325765.3 Leersia perrieri | reverse complement strand
GCTCCTGCCCTTCTTACCCGCCGCCGTTGGGACGAGCTGACCGTGGCGTGAGAGCCACGTGAATGATGGCTTGAAGAAGCCAAATCGGCAGCCCGTTGGGCCGTGCTGACCAGCCTCTCCATGTCGTCGAACCAACGCTTAGCGTTGGATCCTTCGCCCAGCGTAACCGGGGGATGGCGCAGGAGGGTTTCTACCGCCTGGAGGGCACCCTCAGGCGTGCCAAACTCCAAACGACGGTGGACGCCGCTTCGTCGTGGCTCACCAGCGTGTTTGCGCTGGTGCAATTCAGAGCCCACGGCCGCACCAGCCATTTCACGGGGCGGTGGCTCCTCCCCGCCTTCACCTGCCGCTATGGCAAGGGGCGGAAAGGGCGGTGGTGCTCCGGCCGCTGCTACGGCCGACGTGAGGGGAGGGTGTGCCGAAGCTCCAGCCGCCATGGCGGTCAGTGGAGGAGGAGGAGGCGGCGGGGCCGCCCTCCTGCCTTGCCGATGATGCCGAAAGTTGGTGCTGTACTAGCCTGTGTCAGCCTCCTCGAAGTCGTTGTCAGCCGGATCGCCCTCGCATGACGCGAGGGAGCCGGATGCGGTTCGCAAGACGTAGTCGTGGACCATGGTGGGGATGGAGACGAGTGGCCCGCCGGGAGGCAGGAGAAATCACAACTCAAACCTTGAACTAGCGCGCACCCCCTACCTGGCGCGCTAGTTATCGATGCGTGTGCTCGACACGCGGGGATCCGGGGGACCCCTTTTCGGTTCGGCACAGGGGTGCGGAATGGCAAGGCCTGAGTTAAGGGGAAGAAGAAGGTGGGCAGGAAGGAGAACCCTGCTAAGCACACAAGACACATAGATTTATATAGGTTTGGGCCGCTAGGGATGCGTAATACCCTAGTCCTGTTCTTGTTGTTGATATGGTGGATGAAGGATTACAAGGAGGAGTTCTGTCCCGGGTGGCGCTGGAGCTGATCACTGAGGCGGAAGCGCTCTAAGTTATCGGCGGTTTGTAAGCAATTTTCTTGATCTCCCTCTAAGGAGACACCACAGTAGTCCTGGGTTCTCCAGCCCCTTTGCTAACGCCGTGGAGTGGCTCGTGCTTTGTCTTGTCAGGGGTCATGCCCCTCTTCTGTTCATGCCGCCACGTCGCGATAGCTGGTGAAGAAAAACAGGCGGCATGGCCTCCATGCTGCTGATGAAGCGTGCGGCCATCCTACCTAACCTCCCATGGGGCCTACTTGTCAGCGGGCCACCAATGGTGCTAGGGGTGTCATCATACAGTCAACCCTCTCTGCCTCTCTCCCACGCAGCCGTCCGTCGCATTAATGCGACGGTGACCGGGCGTGATGAGGGGCGTGCGCTGGTGACTGCGTGGTCAGCCCACGGTCACAGGCTGGAGACTTTTTCCACCCTCTTCGTTGCAAAAAGGTGATGATGACGACGCTCTGATAGGCGCGCCTCACTTCACATTAAATGCGACTGCGTTGTGTAGGGCGGTTGGCAACCGGACTGGCCCCTCCGACGGGAGGGGTGCGGGGTGGCGTGGCCAGCGTCTGGGTGTTCCCGAACCCCTTCCCTAGAGGGATAACGGCTTCCGGGCAGCCCCCGGGCCTGGCCCCCTCGGGATGGCCACGTGGCCGCCTGCGGCCCGAACCTTTTAGGGTGATTTAGGCATTTTGTCATCGGGTGGCGCTTACGCAAATGCGCCCCTCCAACCACGTGTCGCATCCTTAGCATACCCCCGGACCCATATCGCCGACATCGTCATAAGCCTTGACGACAGGCATGTTATCGTCTGACAATGATAGGGTGCTAAATCTACAAATATTTTTATTTGCGTAAAATCTAATTGGAGTGCGGGCGCTGGCTCGTCCTAACGTGCGCCCCCGCCGAACGTGCAACACGTATCCCACACCCGTGCCGTTCGGACCACGCCGCGCGGGGGGCTATTACGCCCACGCTCACGCCGTTCGGACCATGCCGTTTCATTTTGAAAATCGCGCCCGAGAGAGAAGCCCCGTGAAATTTCCCCTTTCTTCCCCCAAAATCCTCAGCGATTTTCTCGGCGGCTTTGGTGTCGGCGTGGGTTGCTCCTCCATCCCGGCGATTTTCCACGGCTGCGGCGGCGTCGGCATCGGTTGCTCCCGCTCAAATCCGGTGCTGCCTCCCCCCGCCGCTCCACACCCATTGCCACTCCTGATCGAAGGAGCTCGCCGGTGCCAGATCCGCTCGGCATCAGTGCAGAGGAGGTCGCCGACGCCAGATCCAGCGCGGCGGAGCTCGTCGGCGCCAGATTTACTTGGCATCGGCGCGGAGGAGGTCGCCGATGGCAGATTCGTCTTCTCTTCCCTCGCTGGCGTCAAACTTGGTGGCGGAGATATTTGTGACTTAACTATGGATGTAACTCTGTCTTAAGCGTGGATGTAATTCAGTATACCTTGGATGTAATTTAGTACAACTCAGAATGTAACTTTATTATACCATGTATGTAACTTAGTATACTAGGATGTAACTTAGCATAACTTTGGATGTGACTTAGTACAACTGAGGATGTAACTTAGTACAACTTTTGGATGTAACTTAGTGCAACTGAGAATGTAACTTAATACACCATGGATGTAACTTAGTATATCGTGGATGTAATTTTAGTACAACTGAGGATGTAACTTTAGTATACCATGGATATAAGCTAGCATACTAGGATGTAACTTAGCGCAACTTTGGATGTAACTTAATACAAATGAGGATGTAGGATGTAACTTAGTACACCGTGGATGTAACTTAGTATATCGTGGATGTAATTTAGTAAAATTGAGGATATAACTTTAGTATACCATGAATGTAACTTAGCATATTAGGATGTAACTTAGTGCAACTGAGGATGTTACTTAGTATACCGTGGATATAACTCAGTAGTAATGGGATGTAATTTAGTATAACTGAAGGATGTAACTTAGTACAACTGGAAAAGTAATCTATTTGAGGCTACATATCTCAAATTGATGCTACCAGGTCAGTCTCCTCTTCTTTTCTCAACTTTTGGATTCAGATTTAATGGCTTTTTCCCTGCTCTTTTTTCTCCTATTTTCAGTGTTTTTTCTCTTTGATTTTTTCGAGATCCCCCAACCTCCTCCCGTCGTCTGTTCGGGGGGTCGCGGCGATGGCAGCGACGGCGCGCGGGGGTGTGGGCTGCGCTGCGCGCGTGGGTTGCGTGCGCGGGGGCTGGGATGGGAGTTTGCGTGCGCGCGGGGTGAGGTTTCCGAAAACGGAAACGCGCGCTTCCTATTTTTAAGGGGTCGCATGATAGGAAAACCTGGCGCCCGGCCTCTGTCTAGTCGGGTCCATTTTTATAATTTGCTATCTATTTTTATAATTTTTTATTAAAATACTAGAAAAATTCCCAGGTTCACTAACCTGCCGCATGCAGCACATCACACCAAACAACCAAAGTTTTGCTTGCCCTCGCGCCAGTCCGCCACAAAATGTTGATGTCCACGACAGACGGACGGAGAAACGCACAGTGCAACACGTGAGCACGAGACGCCACGCACGCACGGCGCCGACTCGATCGGGCACGGCATGTCGATCCAACCGATTCGATCGGCCACGAGGCAAACACGCCCAACGCCGACGTCTTGCCCTCACGAAATCATCATTCTTCGCCTCGCCCCCAGCGACCGACCATTCCGTCCGTTATAAACCCGGCCCGTCGTCTCGTCTCCACTATTTTGCTCCAAGGCGGTTACTCCGACACGCACGAGCGCCGCCTGATTACCTCCGGTGCGGCGGTGGCGGCGGCGGCGGCGATAGAAAGAAAAGGAAAACTGAAAAAGGAGATTCTTTTTCTTGGGGAGTCGAGCTTTGGCACAGAGGAAAGAGAACTGAAAAGGAAGGAAGGTGACTGGGTGAGTAAAGTTTTGATCTTTGGCTGGTTGGTTTGGTTGCTGCATCTCTCGTGATCCCTGTACTATCCTCTTCTTCTCGAGGGCGCCGCCAACCTACTGAGTACTAGCTAGTGCTGGGTGGCGTGAATGCGGGGAGGTTTTTGTTTTGGGTGAGGATTGAGGATTGGGCCTTTTCTTTTTTTCTTCCGTGTTCGACCGATGATCGCGCGTCTTTTATTCTCCATCTGCTTGCGCATTGTCTTGATTTCTCTTGGGTTCATTTGGGGATTTTTTTTATCGAGTGGGATGCAGTTGGATGGGTTTTTCCCCCTCCGCGACGCGATTTCGGTTTCAATTTTGGTTTATTCTTCTCATTTTGGGTCTGTCACTGGTCTCATCTTTCCTTTCCTCTGTGAAAGGTGATGACTTAGCTTTTTTTAAAAAAAAAATCTCTTGGTTTTGTTATCATTTCTCTTTGGAATCGTGGAGCGGAAGATTTCTTGATTTTGTTCGTAATACTCTGATGTTTGTGTTGGGTACAGTGATATAACTTCTGTGCTTATCCTGAGCTTTTATGTCCACCCGAAACAACTACTCCGTAGTAATCTTCTGCAGTACATGTCTACGAGTATCTTCAGTCCTTACACTGTTCTTCGCCCTTACTTGATTCCTTTGTTGCAGGACGAAGCTGTCTGATTCATCGGACGTTGAAGTCGGGATTTTACCGATGAATTCCCTCACAGGTTAGTCTCTTTCTCACTATTTCCTCGTGCTACACAATTGTACCATAGCCATCATTGGGACCTTTTCACCTTTTGACTGTCACAATTTATTTATTTATTTGGTGAACTAACCTTTTTGACTTTTTTGGGGCAATGATGCTTCAGGTTCATGGACGATGAGTTTGTGTGGGAGCCCAGTTTGCTCCAAGGAGGAAGATGTGGTCTCATATATTTTTAAGGAAGTATTGGACTCCTCGACTTGCATCAATCATCTGGTGGTGATTGGCATTGTTGGACTTCTCACTGTTGCACTAACACTTGAGTTGCTCTTCAAAATTTCTAAGAGTAGAGCATCCATGCGACAGCTTGTCGCGTTCAATTCACCACTACAGTTGGCTGCTGTAGTGTTCATTGGCTGCCTGGGTTTGCTTAATCTTGGTCTAGGACTGTGGATGGTGGGAAATAGCTTCAATCAGGATGCCTCCATTAACCGGCCGCATTGGTGGCTCATGATCTTGGCCCAAGGATTCAATTTGATCCTTAGCAGCTTCACTTTCAGTATCAGACCCCAGTTTCTTGGGGCTACATTTGTTCGATTTTGGTCGGTTTTGTTGACCATATGTTCAGCATTCATCTGTTGCTTTTCAGTTGTGTACATGGTTGGAGAGAAGGAGATCACTTTTAAATCTTGTTTAGATGTTCTTTTGCTACCAGGAGCTCTTATCCTTCTTCTTTATGCCATCCGGCACAGCCATGATGAAGAGGGTTATGAAGCAAATGGAAGTGCTTTATACAAGCCCCTGAATACAGAGACGGATAATGACACGGCTGAATCGGAGAGTCATGTAACTCCTTTTGCTAAAGCAGGGTTTTTCAGTGTGATGTCATTTTGGTGGTTGAACCCTTTGATGAAGATGGGTTATGAGAAGCCCCTCGAAGAGAAAGACATGCCGCTTTTAGGCTCCACAGATCGAGCGCAGAATCAGTACTTGATGTTCTTGGAGAAGATGAATAGCAAGAAACAGTTGCAGCCACATGCCAAACCATCAGTCTTTTGGACTATTGTTTCCTGCCATAAGAGTGGGATTGTAATATCAGCTTTCTTTGCATTGCTGAAGGTTCTCACCTTATCGTCAGGCCCATTGCTTCTCAAGGCATTCATCAACGTATCCGTGGGGAAAGGGACCTTCAAATATGAAGGAATTGTGCTGGCTCTCACAATGTTCTTTTGCAAATTCTGTGAATCCTTGTCTCAGAGACAGTGGTATTTCCGCACTAGGACGTTAGGCCTCCAGGTGAGGTCATTCCTGTCGGCGGCTATTTATAAGAAGCAACAAAAGCTATCAAATTCAGCAAAAATGAAGCACTCTTCTGGAGAAATAATGAACTACGTGACTGTCGATGCCTACCGCATTGGGGAGTTCCCATATTGGTTCCACCAAACTTGGACAACAAGTGTACAGCTCTGCATCGCTCTGGCAATCCTGTACAATGCAGTTGGTCTTGCAATGATATCATCGTTGGTTGTCATCATTATCACTGTACTCTGCAATGCTCCACTGGCAAAACTGCAACACAAGTTTCAGAGTAAACTTATGGAAGCACAAGATGTGAGACTGAAGGCCATGTCTGAGTCTTTAGTTCATATGAAGGTCTTGAAATTATATGCTTGGGAAACTCATTTCAAGAAGGTCATAGAGGGGTTGAGGGAGATTGAGTACAAGTGGTTGTCAGCATTCCAGCTTAGGAAGGCATACAACAGTTTCCTGTTCTGGTCATCACCTGTTTTGGTTTCAGCAGCAACATTTCTGACTTGCTATCTTTTAAAAGTTCCTCTGGATGCTAGCAATGTGTTCACCTTTGTGGCAACTCTACGTCTTGTGCAAGATCCAATCCGGCAGATACCAGATGTTATCGGAGTTGTGATTCAAGCTAAAGTAGCTTTCACCCGAGTTGTAAAGTTTCTTGATGCTCCCGAGCTTAGTGGGCAATGTAGGAAGAAATACCGAGCGGGTACTGATTATCCCATAGGACTAAACTCATGCAGTTTCTCATGGGATGAGAACCCGTCAAAACGAACTCTGAGGAATATAAATTTGGCAATCAAAGCTGGGGAGAAGGTTGCAATCTGTGGAGAGGTAGGATCAGGAAAATCAACACTTTTAGCTGCAGTACTAGGAGAGGTCCCCAGAACTGAAGGCACCGTAAGTTTTCTTTTGAATTATATTCATCCTTATGAAATTGAGAATCATGCGGCTGCCAAGTTACGAATTCATACTATGCTTTTGTTGTTCCTTTGTATCTTATTCATTGTCTAAGAAAAATCTTGGCCGGTAAAATTGCTGGCACTTCACTTTGTAAAAGGCACTTTCATTTAGATCCCTACCTATCACTTGTATCTTTGCAGATTATGTACTATTTATGAACTTTACACCGGTTGAAGGTATAGCTTGTCATAACATCAAAATTTACTGACCAAGAATGAGCAAAGTTAGTTACATGTAGTTGGCAACTGTAGTTTCCAATTTGTTCTCAAAATATAGCAAGCAAAAAGTTTCATCATCTAGGCCCTGATCTGTTTCTGGTTCTTGCACAGTGCTCCTTATTATTATGAACCCAATTTTGGGGTTTCTCAAAAATAGGTTCTGGAAAGTATGATAGATGCCAAATTGAAGTATGTTAATTGCTTCAATTTTCAATCAAACTATCTTTATTATTACTAATCACTTTTGAAACGTGCAGATTCAAGTTTGTGGGAAAATAGCATATGTTTCTCAGAATGCATGGATACAAACAGGAACTGTGCAAGACAATATTCTCTTTGGGTCTTCGATGGATGAGGAAAGGTACAAAGAAACACTTGTGAGGTGCTCTTTGGAAAAGGACCTTGCAATGTTGCCACATGGAGATTGCACTCAAATTGGGGAAAGAGGAGTAAATCTTAGTGGTGGTCAGAAGCAGCGAGTTCAACTTGCTCGTGCACTATACCAAAATGCAGACATCTATCTTCTTGATGATCCTTTCAGTGCTGTTGATGCACATACAGCATCAAGTCTGTTTAATGTAAGGATCACAAAATCTTAACAACAGTGTATTACAGTGCTATTGACCATGGGTCCTTTTCAAACCTTATTGTTTTTTATAGGAATATGTCATGGGGGCTCTGTCAGACAAGACTGTTCTTCTGGTGACCCACCAAGTGGATTTCCTACCCGTATTTGATTCTATTCTGGTTTGTTTACACATGTGATCCTAATCTCTCCCCTTGTCTTTTTGCATACATTTTCCATAAGCTTAAACATGATTGTATTGTTTATCAGTGACAATCAAATAATCGTCTATTTAATCAAAATAATATACATTCCCTTTCCGCTACTTGCACAGAAAAAATTGTTTGTACCAAAATTACAAATTCATGGATTGAATTTTAAATAAATAAATAATATCCGTGCCTCCAAGATCCAAATTATGGACTGGATTTGTTGGTTGATTTCATCTAAATGGATTGTTTGTTATGGCAGTTAATGTCAGATGGAGAGATTATTTGCTCAGCGCCTTATCAAGATCTATTGGCATACTGCCAAGAATTTCAGGACCTTGTAAATGCCCACAAAGATACTATTGGAGTTTCAGATCTTAACAACATGCCCCTCCATAGGGAAAAGGGAATATCAACAAAAGAGGCAGATGATATTCATGGCAACAGATACAGAGAGTCTATGAAACCATCACAAGCAGATCAGCTGATAAAGAAAGAGGAAAGAGAAATAGGGGATACAGGCCTTAAGCCTTATATGCTGTACCTGCGCCAGAACAAAGGCTTTTTATATGCCTCTCTCGCTGTTATTTCCCACATAGTTTTCATATGTGGGCAAATATCACAAAATTCGTGGATGGCTGCCAATGTCCAAAATAGTAGTGTTAGTACACTAAAGCTAATAGTCGTGTACATTGCTATTGGATTTGGCACAATGTTCTTCTTGCTCTCTAGATCTTTATCCATCGTAGTCCTTGGGATGCAGACTTCAAGATCCTTATTTTCCCAACTACTTAACTCATTGTTCCGTGCACCTATGTCCTTTTTTGATTCTACTCCTTTGGGAAGGGTATTGAGCCGGGTAAGAACACTTAAAACAGATGGGAAAGTGGAAAGCTGATAGACAACAGTTCCAGTTGCATATGGATACTTCCAATTTGTGAATTAAATTGTTGATTTTTCATGCAGGTTTCTTCAGATCTGAGTATTATTGACCTTGATGTTCCATTTGCCTTCATGTTTAGCATTAGCGCCAGCTTAAATGCATATAGCAATCTGGGTGTATTGGCTGTTGTGACATGGCAAGTTTTGTTTGTCTCGGTGCCAATGATAATTTTGGCAATTAAGTTGCAGGTAGTTTTTATGTGATTTTCATTCTTCATTATTACAGTTCTTGGGTTATTTCATTTACTCATTGATGTGCTCTGCTGCACTTTTCATTTATCGTTTTCTGTTCAAACTTCCTATCTACTGAAGTTATTATTTTTTATGCAGAGATACTATTTAGCTTCGGCTAAGGAATTGATGCGGATCAATGGCACTACCAAATCTGCTCTAGCTAATCACTTAGGTGAATCGATTTCAGGGGCCATAACAATAAGGGCCTTCGAGGAAGAAGATCGTTTCTTTGCTAAAAATTTAGAGCTTGTGGACAAGAATGCTGGTCCATACTTCTACAATTTTGCCGCAACTGAATGGCTGATTCAACGCCTGGAAATAATGAGTGCTGCAGTTCTTTCCTTTTGTGCTTTTGTCATGGCAATTCTTCCTCCAGGAACTTTTAGCCCTGGTAAGCAGTTTATGATAATTGCTAACATCATTTCATATATTGGAGAACCTTAAAGTAGACAGCTGGGTCTATATTCGTTGATGCCGTTTCTTGTTTGCATGAAATCGCTAGTTTTACTGCATAGAAACGTGTATCACTCTAGAGGTGAGAGCATCCTGAAATTTAGTCATCATATAAAGTCAATCATTTATGATACTTGATAAGGCTGAATCATGAGTGGAATACTATAAATCTATAATTACCTTTTTAAAATGAAAAATGCAAAATACTTTTATATAATTCTCCTACTTGCAACTCTGAATTACAAAGGAAAATGCTGGTAGTTTCTGACATACTGGCTTTTCCATGATGTAGTGTGAAATTTTCCCGATTCCTGGGAATTAAACTGTTTCTGTACCAAATCCCTGCAAATTTCCACATTCCATATAAACCCTAAATGCCTGCATGTTTTGGAAAGAAGGGAGTTTTAATGGCAAGCCTTTGTTAATTCATGATATGAAGAGATTGCTGTCACCAGAAACACTAATCACTTCTATATATGCTTGTGCAGGCTTTGTTGGAATGGCACTGTCCTATGGTCTATCACTGAACATGTCTTTTGTTTTCTCTATTCAAAACCAATGCAACCTTGCGAATCAAATCATTTCTGTGGAAAGGGTTAACCAGTACATGGATATTGCAAGTGAAGCAGCTGAAATTATCGAAGAAAATCGGCCAGTACCGGATTGGCCCCAAGTTGGCAAGGTGGAACTTATAGATCTGAAGGTAAATGTATTTTTATGTATGGTTGAGATGAAAATATTTCGGAACCTTAAAAAGCTATGCTATTGATTTTCATTCAACAGATTAAGTACAGGAAAGATGCTCCCCTTGTACTGCATGGAATTACTTGCACATTTGAAGGTGGACATAAGATCGGTATAGTTGGTCGGACAGGAAGTGGAAAGACAACTTTGATTGGTGCTTTGTTTCGTCTTGTTGAACCATCTGCAGGAAAAATAATAATAGATTCTGTGGACATCACCACAATAGGCTTACATGACCTGCGATCGCGATTGGGCATCATTCCACAAGATCCAACACTTTTCCAGGGTACTGTAAGATACAATCTAGACCCTCTTGGTCAATTCTCAGATCAACAAATATGGGAGGTAAGATGTGTACCCTACACAATTATTCATCTTACCATGAGAAAAGTTCACTCTCAAAGAATCTGATATATGGTAAACCATGCAAGTCATTCTCTTTTCTTGATGGTGACTATTCGTTTAGTTGTAATTAAATAACCAGCGGTTTTGAAAGTTCATGTCAGATGTAATTAGCGTTTTTTATTTGTATGGACACCTTCATAGTAATCAACTAATCACTAGTGATAATTGCTACTCTATGGCAGGTTCTTGATAAATGTCAACTTCTTGAGACTGTCCAGGAGAAGGAACATGGATTGGATTCACTTGGTAAAGACATTGCTTCATATGTACTTTGATTTCCTGGATTTATTCTGTGTATTTATCATATTGGACAAAAGTGAAAAAAAAACATGTATCACTAAAATTTTGAACCAATTTTAGTCCCAGACTCCTTTTTTTTTATTTCAAAAAAAAACACTCCGTGAGCACTGAGCACCATGCCTCTGTCAGCAACACAAGCTGGCACGGTCAGTTATATTAATTCTGAAAAAAGGAGTTTTGATTACATTGGAGTTTCATAAAGACAACTGTAAAATGTCAACTAGCAATTCCACTCAGTTAACACATGCCGTGGAGAATGCCTGTGCAAATGAGATTCGGAGTGGTCTAACGAACCTCTGTTTTTCAATGTATTTTTCATATATCTATCTACTTCCTTTACATCATAAAAATTTTAGCTGGAAATACTTTCAGGGCAGCGCTTACTATTATTTTTGTAGAAATATTTTCTCTTACTCACGTTCTAGCATTATTATATATGAAACCATATTATACGTAGTACTTTTTTTTAGAATACGCAGGAGAATTATACGTAGTACTAATTGTTATCTTGTTGAATAGTTGTGGAAGATGGGTCAAACTGGAGCATGGGTCAAAGGCAGCTCTTCTGTTTAGGACGTGCACTTTTGAGACGATGCCGTATCTTAGTTCTTGATGAGGCAACAGCGTCTATAGACAATGCAACCGATGCTATCCTTCAGAAGACAATCAGATCAGAATTTAAAGATTGCACTGTAATTACTGTTGCACACCGTATACCAACAGTTATGGACTGCACTATGGTCCTTGCAATGAGCGATGGTATGTTGTTTCTTATCACCGACATTAGAAATATTATTTATACTCTTATAATCATTGTCTAATCGATCAGCACTGCTTACTCTGGAATATATGAATTGTACTTGAAACTAAATGCGAGTGATAATTCTGCTTTCCCTGCCACTACTGATTTGTGATACATTTTAACTGTATTTGCATTTTTGCACCGATTTATGCCTATTACTAATGTTGTACCATAAACACTGAAAAAAATTAAGAGAAGTCTATATTAACCTAACCCTTTTTCTTTCGATTTTGGATCAATTGTTCTAGATTCTAAAAAAATGTCTTGTGATATATATACTTCCGCAATTCATTCTATTAAACTGTATTCACTTCCAGGGAAAGTGCTTGAGTATGACAGACCTATGAAGCTCATGGAAACTGAAGGTTCTCTTTTCCGAGAGCTCGTCAAGGAGTACTGGTCATACGCATCGAGTGGAAATATTGAGGTGAAAAACATGTATTCCTGAGAGTATACAGAGGCGGAAATCTGTTTTCATATCGGAGGATTTATTTGGAGTCTGAAGAGATGACTGCATCAGCCAGGTATTGTCGGAAGTAGTGTTCTGTCATCTAAGATTTTACCTGCAATTTTGCGCAATATGTGGCGTAACTTTTGTCCATGGGTGCTCAGCAAATGATTAACAGAGTAAATCCATAAACAAATCCTTGCTGAAGTACTCAGATGTACGAAAGATCAAATGAGATGCTCGTCAAATCTTGTAAATCATGACAGTAGTGTGCACCTGGAGATTTTGTAAACCGCTCAGAAAAAATATTCAATATATGTGATATGTTTTCCCATAGCCACTAAATCAAATTGAATACACAAAACTGATTCAATATGTATATGATATGTATTTCCCGGCGTGTTAGCATTTGGAACTGGTGGCCAGGGAGTTTTTTACCCAGGAATATGGGTGGCAGTCTAGATTGAGGATTTTATCTTAACTAGTTTTGCCTTTATTTGTAATAAACCTTATATGTGCATGTGTGGTTTTGGGCTATGTGCATCTTAGATTATGCAAAGGCCGGGAGTGGTTTTGGTTTGGTTGAATCGTCTTGATGTAATTATCTAAGATCAATAAAACTTCCTTTATCTAAAAAATATGATGTGTATTTCCAATTTTCCATAGCCAGTTAATCACATCGTGTATACATTATTCTGTAATGATCTCTCCTCAGCTCCCTCTTGTCCATTTCGTGAATTTATATCGTACATAATCAATCTTTATGATTTGAGTATATCCTATCCCCAAATAATTTCACACCAAAAATTTTAGGAACGAAATCATCAGAAAAAAAAAAGCATGTATACACTACTATCTTATAATATCTCCTCTGTCCCCTCTTATCCAATTTTGTGAATCTATTTGTGAATTATACTTTTTTTTTACCGGTGAACAGATTGGGAGGCCCTCTTGGTATTTTCAATAATTATAAATGTAGAAAGAGTATCACAAGAGAAAAATCTATGATTGAAGTCGAGGCGGCTACTCTAAGCCTAAACAAATGAAGGCTTAGCTCCTCCCTCAAACAAAGCTTCTATCTGGAAAGAGAGGGGGTTACATTGTGAAAAATAAGAGCATTCCTTTTTTTTTTCAGACCGAGACCGTACTCAGATTGGCTAGGTTTAATAAAGCTGTCATTATTAAAAAAACACTGCTACTGCAAAGGTCTATCGCCTTGATGTATTCCTCAATCTTAGTACAAAGATATACAATCATATTGCACATTCCTAATATAAAAGCAAGTCCATATGATTTGGTATTTCCTTTCTCCAAATAAATGAAAGTCCAAGGAGGTGTCCCAAATGAAAATTTATATGCTACAACATCAATCTATATGATTTGGGTATTTCGTTTCCCTCATAATTTCATATGAAAAAAAAATGCATGGACAAAATCATCAGAAAATCACACGAAATGCTTCCGACCAAAGGAGTTGTAAATATGAATATTTTATTAGGTGAATGCAGTATTGAGCTCATGTTCCAAGTTCCAACACGTGCGAGTAATTTCAGCATAGACTTCAGGCACAAATTATTAAAAAGAAAAAAAGAAAAAAAAAATGAAAACGCAGCCACCGGCGTGGACCCGGCGTGGACGCGTGCATCACCTCACGCACGCAGCACGACGCCGCCGTCAAGTACGCTCACGGCGTCACTTCTGGCCGCCGCAAGAGCCGACGGATCTAGTAACGGCGGTGGCTTCTGCGATGGCGCCGTTAAACTTTTTTTTTTTCTTCTCCCGCCACCACGCTAAGCACGCAGCAGTCAGGGAGTCAGCAGTCAGAGAGTCCATTCGAGCGCTATAAAATCGTGCCGCCGGCATCGCCATTGGAAGATGAGAAGAAATTTCTCCTGGAAGCAGTATGCGCTCGGTTCTTCTCGAGAGCAGCCAAATTGGGGATTTAAGCTTTAGATTGGGTATGGAGAGCTCTTGGGTTTGTATATGCATTCTGATAATTTGTTTCCTTGGTGAGAATGGTGATCAGGTTAGCTGGTTGATGATCACTATTCACTCATGCACACGGATTTGGGGTTTCTTTCTTCTAATCAGGGAAAGAACTGCAACTTTGGGGATTTCTTGATGTTTTTGTGAAGGAAATATTCCCTGATTTTCTGTGGCACCTTTGGTCTTTATGTATCAAAATTCTGTGGATACATTGGGTTTCTTATGGTTGTGCAAAAATTTTTCTGTAGTTATACCCTGGAATATTGGATTAGTACAAGTCTGCTGTATAGGAGTTTTTTTTTTTTTTTGCCGGGCCGGCCAAGGAAGACCGGCCTGAAATTTATTAAGATTGATGGGGGAAAGTTACATTTTACATATCGACCTTAGACAGTCGATGGTAGGACAAACAGGGACCCTACCAAGTCCCATTACAATTCTGAGTGAATTATACTTTGCTGTGACTTGTTTTCTGCCCTTGATTTCTGCAGGGGTGGAAGGGGAACTGATCTACCAGTCTGTTCAACCGTAATTGGACATATGGGTTCCTTGATAGGTCAGGCATCTTCTCACATGCTTATCCTGCTGCACAGTTACATCATGAACTCATTGGGAGATTAAAAAAAAATCCAAAAAAATCCTCATTGGGCTTTTTTGTCTCTCCCTTTTGTTTGCTTGGTGTGTGTGTCAGCTGTCAGGTTTCCTACTAATCATGCTCTTTTGTAAATTTGTTTGTGCTTCAGGTTCTTGGACAATGAACTTGTGTGGAAGCCAAATTTGTTTCAAGAACAATACGGTCTCATGTGCTTTGAGGAGAATATTGAACCCTTCCACTTGCATCAACCATCTGACGGTGATAGTAATCACTCAACTGCTTACTGTTACATTTGCACTCCATTTGCTCATCAAAATCTCCAAGAGTAGAGCGTCGGTGCGACAGCTAGTCAAGCTCAATTCACCACTTCAGCTGGCTCCTGTTGTGTTCAATGGCTGCTTGGGTTTGCTTAATCTGGGCCTAGGACTGTGGATGCTAGGGAATAGGATCAATCAGGAAACCAATTTTTATGCATCACATCTGTGGTTAGTGATCTTGGATCAAGGATTCAATTTGGTCCTTACCAGCTTCAGTTTCAGCATCAGACCTCGGTATCTTGGAGCGAAATTTATTCGATTTTGGTCAGTTTTGCTGAGTATATTTGCAGCATTCATCTGTTGCTCCTCAATTGTCTACATGGTTGGAGAGAAGATCATCACCATGAAATCTTGTTTAGATGTTCTTTTCCTTCCAGGAGCTCTTCTCCTTCTTCTTTACGCCATTCGGCAGAGCCATGATGAACTGGATAATGAAGTGACTGGAGAAGATTTATACCAGCCCCTGAACACACAGACAAATCATGGTACTGCTGATTCAGAGAGACATGAAACCCCTTTTGCCAAGGCTGGGTTTTTTAGTGTGATGCTATTTTGGTGGTTGAACCCTTTGATAAAGATGGGTTACAAAAAGCCCCTTGAAGAGAAAGACATTCCTCTGTTAGGCTCCACAGACACTGCACAGAACCAGTACTTAATGTTCTTGGGCAAGATGAACAACAAGAAGCAGCAGGAGCCACATGCCAAACCATCAGTCTTCTGGACTATTGTTTCATGCCACAAGAGTGATATCATTGTCTCTGGTTTCTTTGCATTAATCAAGGTGGCTGTCTTATCTTTATGCCCATTGCTTCTCAAGGCATTCATCAATGTTTCTCTGGGGAAAGGGGCATTCAAGTATGAAGGTTTTGTGCTGGCAGCAACATTGTTCCTTTGCAAATGTACCGAATCTTTGGCACAAAGACAGTGGTACTTTCGTACCCGGAGGATAGGCCTCCAGGTGAGGTCCTTCCTGTCGGCAGCTATTTATAAGAAGCAGCAGAAGCTATCAAACTCTGCAAAATTGAAGCACTCCTCTGGAGAAATCATTAACTATGTGACTGTTGATGCTTACCGAATTGGAGAGTTCCCATATTGGTTCCATCAAACATGGACAACAATTGTCCAACTCTCCATTGCTCTGTCTATCATGTACAGTGTAGTTGGTCCTGCAATGGTTTCGTCGTTGGTTGTCGTCATTATGACTGTACTCTGCAATGCTCCCTTGTCCAAACTGCAACACAAATTTCAGAGTAAACTTATGGAAGCACAAGATGTGAGACTGAAGGCCATGTCTGAGTCTTTGGTACATATGAAGATCTTGAAGCTATATGCATGGGAAACTCATTTCAGGAAGGTCATCGAGGGGCTTAGGGAGGTTGAGTACAAGTGGTTGTCAGCATTCCAGCTCAGGAAGTCATACAACAGTGTCCTATTCTGGTCATCACCTGTTCTGGTTTCGGCTGCCGCCTTTCTGACATGTTATCTTCTGAATGTTCCTCTGGATGCAAGCAGCGTATTCACCTTTCTGTCAACTGTGCGTCTTGTGCAAGAACCAATTAGGCAGATACCAGATGTTATTGGAGTTGTGATACAAGCTAAAGTTGCTTTCACTAGGGTGGCAAAATTTCTTGATGCACCTGAGCTGAGTGGGAAAGATAGGAAGGCATTCAATGTGGGCATCCAGTACCCCATAGAAATAAACTCATGCAGCTTCTCATGGGATGAGAACCCATCAAAACTAAATTTGAAGAAGATAAATTTGGTGGTCAAAGCTGGGGAGAAGGTTGCTATCTGTGGTGAGGTAGGATCGGGGAAATCGACACTTTTGGCTGCAGTCCTTGGAGAGGTCCCAAAAACCGAAGGCTCAGTAAGTTATTCTGTGTGGTCATCGTCATTCTTATGAAATCACAGATGAACAATTCCAAATTTATTTAAGATGTTCAATGGTCTCTACTAGTAGTAGAATCAATCTAGATTGCTCATCTTTGTTAATTCAATGGATCATATCTATTTAGAGTTTTATACTACCCCCTCAGCTACTGCTATTATAACTCAGAAATCAATAGTTGAGATTGCCTCTTGTTTTTATCTTTTTGCATGCATTCTGCCTATCTGAATTCAAGAAAAAGTCACCTACTTATTTGTTACCCCTAGTTGTTTCGATGTATCTACCAACGTCATACCTGGACTGCAGTTACAAATTGCTCACTTGTAAAATGTATTACAGTGTAATATGAGCATTGACTCTTTTTCTTAATGAAATGAAGCTTAGTTCTCCTGCGTTTCTGAGAAAAAAAAAAAGAGCATTGATATATATTAGCTATATGCAGTTGGCAATATTCACCAATTTTTTTTTTTGAAATATAGTGTGTGTAAAAACTTAAACCTTTTTCTTGAAAGGAAAACTTCAACTTTCTTGGTTGCACATATTTTTTATGTTTTTTTATTGATAGTAATTGCATACTTGAAGCATAGTTTATTTTTCTTGAATTTTGAAATTCAAATGATTAATCTCTTCATTAATATTTCAGATTCAAATTTGTGGGAAAATAGCTTATGTTTCACAGAATGCATGGATCCAATCGGGAACTGTCCAAGACAACATTCTCTTTGGATCCTCCATGGATGAACAAAGATACCAGGAAATACTTGAGAGGTGCTCTTTGGTCAAGGACCTTGAAATGTTGCCTTATGGAGACTGCACACAAATTGGGGAGAGAGGAGTAAATCTTAGCGGTGGTCAGAAGCAGCGGGTTCAGCTTGCTCGTGCACTTTACCAAAACGCAGACATCTATCTTCTTGATGACCCTTTCAGTGCTGTTGATGCCCATACAGCAACAAGCCTCTTCAATGTAAGGATCATGATAATAAATGTAAACAATAATTTCGTTTGATCATGATCTATTTATCTAACTTCAACTTCTTTCACAGGAATATGTCATGGGAGCTCTGTCAGACAAGACTGTTCTTTTGGTGACCCACCAAGTGGATTTTCTACCTGTATTTGATTCCATTCTGGTACGTTTCTGCACATGATCCTAATCTCTATTTTTTTCCTATGAACAAAATGAATGGTTTCAGTAATTATGTATTATTTTAATTGATGTATTTGTCTACAGCGTCCATTTTATTCTATAAATTGTTGTTAATAAATCCCATTAAGAAGTACTATTTCTTTTTGGCAGTTAATGTCAGCTGGGGAGATTATTCGGTCAGCGCATTACCAATATCTTTTGGCATATTGTCAAGAATTTCAGGACCTTGTAAATGCCCACAGAGATACTATTGGCATTTCAGATCATAACAATGTGGGTCACCAGAGAGAAAAGAGAATATCAACAAAGGATACAAATGATATCCATGGCAACGCCTACAGAGAGTCTGCGAAACCATCACCTCAAGATCAATTGATCAAGACAGAGGAAAGAGAAATAGGGGATGCAGGCCTGAAGCCTTATATATTGTACCTGAACCAGAAGAAAGGCCTTTTATATGCCTTTCTCGCTATTGGTTCCCACTTAGTTTTCCTATCTGGGCAAATATCACAAAATTCATGGCTAGCTGCTAATGTTGAAAATCCAAGTGTTAATACACTGAAGTTGATTTCGGTCTACGTTACCATCGGACTTTGCACAATACTCTTTTTGCTGACTAGATCTTTATACGTTGTAACTTTTGGGATGGAGACATCAAGAGCCTTATTTTCCCAATTACTTAACTCGCTATTCCGTGCGCCCATGGGCTTCTTTGACTCTACTCCTCTAGGAAGGGTACTAAGCCGGGTAAGAATTCTTAAACAAAGAAAAAGTGGAAAGCTCATAATTCATAAAACTTTGGATTATTTTCTATCGTTATACTAATACTTGTTGATTCCTCATGCAGGTTTCTTCAGATCTGAGTATTGTTGACATTGATATTCCGTTCACCTTCATGTTTAGCATTATTTCCAGTATAAATGCATATAGCAATCTGGGGGTATTGGCTGTTATTACATGGCAAGTTTTGTTCATCACATTGCCAATGATGGTTTTGGCAATTAGGTTGCAGGTAAGTTTGAGTGACTTTTGTTATTAGTGACCAGACTCAAGTTCTTTTTTTTTTGTTTCATTTTCTAAATGCGCTGCTGCTATTTTCATTTCCTACTCTCTGCTCACAAGCGTACACTGAAATCTGCCATTATTGGTCATGTAGAGATACTATTTAGCCTCCGCTAAGGAATTGATGCGGCTCAACGGCACTACCAAATCTGCTCTGGCCAATCACTTAGGTGAATCACTTTCAGGAGCCATAACAATAAGGGCCTTTGAGGAAGAAGATCGTTTCTTTGCTAAAAATATGGAGCTTGTCGACAAGAATGCTGTTTCCTACTTCTACAATTTTTCTGCAACTGAATGGCTTGTTCAACGACTGGAAACAATGAGTGCTGCAATTATTTCATTTTCTGCATTTGTCATGGTTATTCTTCCTCCAGGAACTTTTAGCCCTGGTAAGCGGTTTCAATTGCAAGAATGCTATGGGTTTACTTTAGAATAATTTGCTGTGGTAGAGAGAAGAAGGCACTTGGCGTAAAGCAATATTTTGAATCACGAGCGAAACAATATTTGTCATGAAAAGCATAATGTTTTTCGGTGTTAGTCCTATGATAGTGAATAATAGCAACTAAGTTACTGCGGGTTGGCTGAACAGGTTGTTCTGTTGGATATGAAATGCAGGGCATTTCTAAAGTACCACCTATTCTGATAATTTTGTATGCCATTGACTGGAATTCAGGAAACTTCTAAATTCCTAGGAATTGATTCACCATGGAATTCCAGTATTACAACAAGCTTTATATAGGAGTTCTATGACTTTTGACGAAGTTAATACCATCACCACAAATACTAATTATTTTGTTAATACTTTGCAGGTTTTATAGGAATGGCATTGTCCTATGGTCTATCCCTAAATATGGGCTTTGTTTTCTCAATTCAATCTCAATGTGACCTTTCGAATCAAATCATCTGTGTGGAAAGGGTAAACCAATACATGAACATAGAGAGTGAAGCAGCAGAAGTTATTGAAGATAATCGGCCAGGACCAGATTGGCCCCAAGTTGGCAGAGTGGAACTTAGAGATTTGAGGGTATATACATAATCATAATAATAAATGTGCATACAAGGTAAAACCTTTTAAAGTTCTAGAAAATTAATGTTAGTAATTTTTCTTCCACAGATTAGGTATAGGAAAGATGCTCCTCTTGTACTACATGGTGTCAATTGCATATTTGAAGGTGGAGATAAAATCGGTATAGTTGGTCGGACAGGAAGTGGGAAGTCAACCTTAATTGGTGCATTGTTTCGCCTTGTTGAACCAGCTGGGGGTAAAATAATCATAGATTCTGTGGACATCACCACAATAGGCTTACATGATCTGCGTTTGCATTTGGGCATCATTCCACAAGATCCAACACTTTTTCAGGGTACCGTTAGATACAACTTAGACCCTCTTGGGCAATTCTCGGATCAACACATATGGGAGGTAAGATCCACAATACTCTTGTTCATTTGATTGTTTTGAACGATCAAAAACAGTCCTCTTTTCAAACCCATGACAATTCAGCTCAGTTATGATCAAATACCTAAAGTTTCAGAGAGTTGTTGTCAGGTGTAAAAAGTTGTATTCATCTTTTTTTATGCATATGAATCACTATTAATTTTTTTTGGAACAAGCAAGAGCATCACATATCTATCCGTGATAGAAAGGATGCATTTTGCAATTTAGTGGGGGTAAAAAAAAGGCTAACTAGTGTTTATTTGCTACTATTGTAGGTTCTTGATAAATGCCAACTTCTTGAAGCTGTCCAGGAGAAGGAACAAGGATTGGATTCACTAGGTAGGAGACTTTGTTATATCTTTATTTTCTTCTGGAAATCACTCTGTTCTTTTAAGTTTTAACAAACTGAGGAATTGTGCCATTCAGCCACTGTAAACACATAATTTAATTTTCAAACTAACAGTAATCTACATTTATTGAAATGCTTATTCTGGCAAGGAACTCTTGTACACCAACATCATTGAAAGTTGATAACCAGAAACCAGTGGTAATTCTAATATCATCAGGACAACTTAAAAGAAAGACAATTTAACAATTCAACTCAGTGACACTATTGTCCTGACAAAAGCTTGCTTAATTGGCCTCTGAGTAGGTTAATAAAAATTCAATTTCACTGGCAAATTTTATTTTCTTCTATATGAAATTTAATTTCTTAGGGGTAGTTTGTACACTATTTTCTCTTGATGTCTTTGTTGAGTACTGTCCTAGTACCTGGAGCTGTCTTATTCATAATACTAACTGTGATCATGCCATGCAGTCGTCGAAGACGGGTCGAATTGGAGCATGGGCCAAAGGCAGCTTTTCTGTTTGGGACGTGCACTTTTAAGACGGTGTCGTATCTTAGTTCTTGATGAGGCAACAGCCTCTATAGATAATGCAACTGATGCTATCCTTCAGAAAACAATCAGAACAGAATTCAAAGATTGCACCGTCATCACTGTCGCACACCGTATACCAACAGTCATGGACTGCAGCATGGTGCTTGCAATGAGCGACGGTATGTTTCTATTATCGCCAACTTATTAGAAATCAGATGTGCTGAAGTATACTAAATTCATGGTACAAGTGTCATACTAGTAAGTAATTACTAAATAAAACTATCTTAACCTTGTAACCTTGTTATCAGTTCTCTTATATTGAATCATACTATATTTTCTTAAAAAGAATCACAAGCCATGATCCATTCCATTCTAATGAGCTATACTCACATCCAGGGAGGGCAGTGGAATATGACAAACCTACAAGGCTCATGGAAACTGAGGGTTCTCTATTCCGCGATCTCGTCAAGGAGTACTGGTCATACACATCGAACGGAAATATTTAGATAAAATTGTCCAGTATTACGTTTACTTACTTCAATCTCTTAGGAAACAGAAATATGGCCTCTGGTGTTCTTCAAATGCTGCCTAGACTCAGAGTAAATCCATGAATATTTAGGAATGTGCTAGTACTGAAGGTACTGAACAAGCAGAGATTGTGTGAAATGTTCAGGGAAAATAAATAAAAATGTAAAAGTCCTCTAATTCTTGTAGCCAATAAATCAAGATGTGTAAATACCGGTTTCTAATAAGTGTTGGTTGATTTTTCGGCTTTGCCGACATGAACATGGGGAGATATTTCCACCATTTTTTCCCCAACAAGAAAGACAACTCTAGAGGGGGAGAGGAGGTCGGTTTGTGATCGGTAAATCGACTTTCTTCTCTCCACCGACTCAAAGAAGCAAATTGGGACTAGCCTCTGACCTCCACCAGTGCTATAAAAGAAGAAGCAGAGAAGAGGAGATGTCTAATTTCTCTAGCCTTTTTTTGGGGAATCTAATTTCTCTAGCCTCAAACTAAAATCCTAAGACTTGCCCGATCGATCAAGCACTGGAAGGAGGGCATAGTGCATCTCCCTCGAATCCTCGATGATCAAGCTGGCGACCAACAGAAGCAAGAAGAAGAGAACAACAAAGAATCAACAAGGGTCATTGGCTTAACAATCAGGTCAGTGAATCAATTTAAATTTCCTCAACAAAGGTGATCATGTTTAGGCTAAGAATCAATAGATCATGTAAGTTAGACTCCAACAATAGGAACCGCTCCTGTCTTTTCTTTGTTCATTTCAGTGACAAAAATTCGATCTTGGTTATGAACTGAAGGGGACAACCTATGCAATGTGATAGTTTTAAAAAACAAGGAAGGCATTGTGCTGTTAACCCTATTGTAATGCACTCCTACATTTCAATTTCAATTTGAGTTTGAATAGCACTCGAAGAAAACTTTAAGATTTCAAATCTACTGTACATTTGTCTCGTAATCTGGAAAAAAAACCACACCTAAAAAACCAAAGGAAAAAAAAACTCACGGCGGCGCGCCGGCGCCGGAGCTAGCTAGCTAGCTCTTCCGCCATGGCAGCGGCGGCGGCGAGCTCTCCTCCTCTACCTCCGGCCGCGTCCTCACCATCTTCGCCGACGGCATCCTGCTCCCCCTCACCGCCATTCTCCCGAGCTCCTCCCCCCCCATCGCCCGCCTCTCCATCTCCTCCCTCCTCCGCCGTCTCCTCCACCTCACCACGCCGGCGACCGAGATCATCACGAAGCTCGCCGCCGCTATCCCGCCCGCGCTCACTGCTACCTTCCACACCCACCACTTCTCCCTCACCGGCGTCGATGTCGGCGTGTTCACCGGCGCCGGAGCCGGCTTCTTCACCGCCAATCCGTAGTGCCCCGTGCCGGACACCTCGCACCTCGACGTGCCGGCCGCCACGTCATGCGTCGCCACCGCCTCCCCGCCGCCGCCGGCGAACGTCACGCACCTAGCCGTCGGCGCCGTCGAGGAATTGAATTCGATTCGGACGGGGGCGCCGAGCGCGCGGAGCGAGACGGGGGAATTCGAGCCGGAGGCGGCGTCGTAGGCGAGAATGGCGACGACCGGCGCGGCGAGATCGTAGCCGGGCGGCGGGGAGAAGAGCGGCGGCGAGGCGTTCGCGGCGAAGCGGAGGAAGACGATGGCGACGCGGCGGGCGAACGGCGCCGTCACGACGCGCGGCGGGACGGTGACGGCGACGGCGGTGGCGTTGATGCCGTCGGCCCAGAGCGCGTTGCTGCGCACGCGCGTCGCCGTGGCCTCGATGGCGCCGGCGGTAACGGCGGCGAGGGACACGTTGACGTCGACGTTGACGATCTCGCTCGTGCGGCGGAACAGCTGGAACGCGCGGTCGCGGACGGCGGCCTCGATGGACGTCACGTTCGCCGTCACGGCGGCGGCGGCGGCGACGGCGTGATCGTGATCGCCACCTTCGCACGTGTGGATTAAGAACGCGAGAAATATCAGCAGCAATGATGACGATGAGGACGACGACGACGCGATCGCCATTGTTGGATGCCTCGAGCGAGCACTTAATTAACCCGACGGCGGCGAGTGGTGGCGGCGGTGGCCGGAGGAAGCCGCCATCTCCACGCGGGAATCGAAGCGGCTTCCTCGGGAGAAATTCTTGGAGGAGAAGAGAGGGGATTGATCAGGAGAGGAGAGGAAATGTGTGAGCTATATTTAGCATTGGAAGAGGGTTAATTAGCAGCTAATCTGATTACCACTTGCAGCATAGAAACCATCTTTTTCTGGTTTATTATGGAGCAGTGTGATGAAATGGAGCAGTTGATAGCAAATTAACAATGCAGTGAGTCCCGATTTCCAAGGGAAAAAGGAGAACTTTTTTCCAATCAAAAACATGAAACATGCATGGATTGAAAGGCTAGCTAGCCATAGGGAATTCTTGAGTTGCATGTGCAGGAGATTGATTGGGAGAGAGAAGGTTTGCAAGGCAGGAAAAGGTTGACTCGTGCAGGGTACAAATAAAGGTCTTGTTGATTGATGTGCTCATGCTACTATGCTAGTGGGAGCAGGTTTGTTGCTGATGACTGAATCTTGGTAGTTATCTGAATGGAATCAGCTGCTTGGCTCTCTTCTCCAACCGGGGTTCCCGCGGATTCTTGATCATTTTCTGATCACTAGTTTCTGTGGCTAGCTACACGTAAAGACAGTCAGCAGACATAATCAGGTTCCATATAAGGGGGTAATTAGCAACTTCTGTTTAGCTCAGCATTGTTGGACAAAGTTTTGTATGAAGTACTGTTGTTTTTCACGATAATTGATCAAAGTTGATATTACATTATCTGTGGAACACTGTCTTGTTAGCAACAGACCAACAGTTCGGGGCTTCAGGCCATCTTTTTATAAAAACACAGCCATGACCATGACAGTGCGGCTCTACCGAGTTCAATACGGCAGGCAATACCAGTCAAACTGTGGCGAAGATAGACAACATTTCAATTCTCATATGATTTCTCTTAACAAAAGGAGATATGCATCTAACTACTCATCAGTCTTTCAGACACTATAGGACCAGTTAGTTGCTTATGTCAACAAGATATTCAGCCCACAGAAACAAAACATATCATCTGCAAGAAATTAAAAGAGGTCTCCATTATGTGAAATGCAGTGTAGGTTCTTCACGCTGGTTCATAAAGGCCAAGCATGTGACCATCGATGCATCGTACGGCTGCAACCTATGTAAAAAGAAAATGAAAACTAGTATCATATATAACAAATGTGTTGAAGAAACCATGAACATAAACATGTACTGTAGTCATGGGCTATTGGCAGCATACCTTTCCATGGACCTCATGTTTGATGGGGCCATCCAACTCAGCTCCCAGCGACAATAATTTCGTAACTGTACTGTTTATATCTGGTACAGTGAACGACAACATCGAAGAATAGACTCTCTGTGATGAAATATTACTGCAAATACATATGAATTTTCAGGTAACAGTTCCAAGTTTTGTTTGACTGCAAAAGGATAACATAATGTCTTGAGAAAAAGATGAACACATCTTAACTTGTAACTAGTAGATTTTACACGGCTAAAAAACACTTGTTTTACAATGCCAAATTGCAAGGTGCCAATTTTTCAATATATGGTTTATCTCCATATAAACAAGACGCATTATATCTAATATTCATGTGGGATCCTAAAGCTACCATGCCAAGCTATATGACTACCATGAATATTGTCAGTGTTACATAGTGATTATATCAAAGTTACACGATAAGAGCAAAAAGAAAAAACTAAGTAAACTAGATTGACTAGAATTAGGAGATCACAAGTTCTTTAAAAGCATAATTTAGTTGTTGAAATGCTTTCTGTTGTATATTGCTGTATCCATATGATTCTTAATTCCTTGAGTATCTCAAAATAATCAGAGCAAAAGTTTCTGCTGAACACAGTATGCCTCTGCTAGAAGAAATGCATCTGATGAAACAAGAACAATATGTAAGATACTAAAGGCTGCACTATTCCTCATGCAGTACTTTATCAGACAGCATGGTCAGAAAAAAAAAGAAGCAAATCAGCAACACAGCATATCCAACACTTCTGTATGTGAAAGAACAACAATAGGGCCACGTTGGATGCTGGACATGTATTACACCAATGCATCAGTCATAAGATTAGGCCTACCACGCAAAAACAAACAAACAAGATCCTTGTACTAAAAATGCATGAAGTGTGACTATTTCCCAAGGATAGAGTCCACCAGTATTTAACCCGCACATGTTAGCACTAAACAAGACTAATTTGCTGCTTTTCCAAAGGGAAAACAGAAGTGCCCGGGAAAAACTAGCTTAATGCTGACCCATCTTGCTCCCAAACTTAACCTACACGCAATGAAAACTACTGAATTTAGACTAAAAAAGATACTTGCGCAACCTGCTTCATAGGCTTATAGCCACGGGCCAAATTTTCAGGAAAAAGGTTCTCCTTAGAACCTGAATTTCGACCAACATCATGAAAATTTTGCAGTTTACAGCACCGCATTCCATCTATAGCATTTTCAGAAGCTGAACCAAACTTAGTGTCCTCACAGGCAATTCAACAAACACCTGAACGGCATCCTGTAGAACACCAGCCACCCAACCCCGCAAGTCCCCAACCATCCCAACCTCAGCCGCATTACATCACAAATCTCCTAATTCACAATCAAATCAACCCCCCCACCACCCCTGTAAGTGCAAGCAAAAACAATGTGGAGAGGAAGCTGCTAAACAATCGGTACCTGTCGTTGGTGTGCATGAGGGCGAGCTTGAAAGGCCCGGACTGGAGCTCCGCCCATCGCAGCGTGCAGACGTTGACGCTGAAGTCGAGCCCCTCCGCGTAGAACCTCGCCGCCCTCGGCACGTCCCGGTGCATCTGCAGCACCCACCGCAGCGTCGCCGTCGCCGCCGCCATCCCCCTCCGTTCAGACCAAAGCCGCCGGCGCCGACGCTGACGGCGATGCGCACAACGCTAATCAGAAAATCAGATCCGACGGCCCAGATCTAGAGAATTCTGTGGGCCAGACCGCATCTCAAAGCCCATAAATTTTCTAGAGGCCCACAGTGCCGGCTGACATGTGGGCCTCTCCACACGGCACCTCGGCCTAGCAAGAAATTCCGCAGAGGCCCATAATGTCGCCTGACAAGTGGGCCCCACCCACCTCAAGACACCTCGGCTCAGCACAAGGGAACTTATGCTGATGACTCTATCGTGCAGAGGATTACTCGGGTATAATTTTTCTTTTCTTTTTTTTTGCGAGAAGGGGTAACTTTATTGATTACTTCACTATGGAATTACAATCCTGTGCCAGTTGCTGGGCAACACTCGTAGGCGCTTGCCCACGCCAAACCGCACAATGGTATAATTCTGCCTGTTATTACCTAATAAAAGGTATAATTCTGCCATTGAAATTTATTACTCCCTCTGTTTTATGCCGTAAGATGTTTTTGACTTTTTTATTGCAATATTTGATCATTCCTATTATTAAAAAATTATCGGTCTCATCGGATTGCAACATGTTTCGTCTGATTTGGCCTAAAACAGCAAAACAATTAGTTGTTTTTTAGACTGAAACTAAAAAAATTTGCTGAAAAGAATAAGCCAAAACCATCAATCGATCAGGCCCTATGAAAGTATCATTTATTTTGTTTGTGACTTACTCCATCAAAAATAATTTAAGCATGATTTATTAAATTTTATATTTGTATAAATTTTTTGAATAAAATGAATGGTCAAACGTTAAAAATAAAAAGTTAAAATGTCTTACATTATAAAACGAAAAGAATATTAGCCTTTAATTAGATTCATACATAATTTGTACTCTAGTAAAAGAGAGTGGTGGTGGTGGTTAATGGCATCGTATGTCATCCTCATCAACTTTCATTGTAATTTTATGTATTACCTCTCAAACTTTTTAATATTAAAACCTAGATAAATATAGATATATAAAGTTAGATTAATACGACTATTTTATATAAAAAGATTGATAACACAATAATATTTGTTCTATGCGGTTTAGAAGTCCTCACAGTCACAAGTCCAGTTACGAGAGGGAACTGGAGTGTACAGTGCATTTGTTCCCGGTGGCGGAAGCCGGGAAGCGACCATGTCAAGGGTCGTGACTCGTGAGTCTAGGACGTGTGGGCCCCAAATTTCAGTGTGAGGGGGAGGCTACAGGGCTTGGGCGAATCGGCTGGCGAGGACATGCGGCCGATTCGTGCTGCCGTGCTGGTGGGATGGTCGGAGTTTCGATGGGGGTTCGCTGATATTGAAGGGAGCTTCGCGAAGCCGGCGAGATGATCGGCAAGGGCTGGCGGCGAAGCCGGCGACCGGGAGCGCGCGGGGGAATTTCGGGCCGGGACGAAGGCGGGGAGGCCTTAGACGGCGGCGGCCGCCTCTGTGGTGTGCGGTTCAGTTGTTCGACGAAATGTCTCGCCGAGTCTTTTGGCTTGAGATGGGTTGCGATGGAGGGGTTTGTTTGGCGGTGAGGTCACTGATCTGACGAAGCGTCGACGCCAGGTGAGAGAAATGAGATCCCACCAATGCCAACTCTTTGCAATTTGCGAATGTTTCGACTCCGGAAGGGAGTCATCGAACTAATCAGCCTAGGTTCTATTTGCAATTTGCAAATGTTTCAACTATGTAAGGGAATCATCGAACTAATCAGTCTAGTTGTAGAGATGGAGTTGGTTGCTCTCATTAGTTTAATCTTCGAGGAGAAGATCAAATAGTACACTGGTGTGCTTTCTTCTTTTGATTGTTCGATGCTAGTCTCAGGTCTTATCCAAAGTGCTGCGCAATTTCATCTTATCTTTTTCCCCCTTGATTCGTGTTCATATCAGAACTACAAGTAGATACGAATCCAATAATCACACAACAAACCATTTGTTATTAAATTTGAACTTGCTCAGTACATGCTAAGTAAGCGTGTGGAACCTCTGCAAAGCCTGCATTCGTCATTCTTTTAGACTCTGTTGGTTTCTCTTGACATATTTAATCTTTATGTCATGTTATATCAAAGTATCAAACTAGCTATAACTACTTCATTATGTGGTTCAATGTCTTTTAGCATTATCAACCAAACCCCTTATCATATGTAGCTGTTTAGGTGCTTTGTGGCTGCCACGTCTGACAGCAAACAAATAATCTTTGTGTGATGGTGATTGATTGGTGTTAGCTCTGTAAGTTGCTTAGCTGTATGACTTCTTGACTGATGGCGATTTTGTTTGTTGTACAGTTGGCGTGATCTGATTGTCTTCCCCTTCGGTCCCAATAATCTCTTTGTAGGATGTTACTTGGGTTTCACCTTTTTTTAGAAGGAGATCACTTAGTTAATATGGGAGGCATCACTAAACTGATAGGGATGGGCATACTTGTCAATCATCTCTCAGGCAGTCTGGTGACTTTCTAAATTGTATGGAGTTCTTTGTTTTTTCAACCACCTTTAGTTACCAGGTTATCCATGAAAAATCTTTTTTTTTCCTTTCTATATGACCTTGTACTTTCCAACGTTGAATTGTTACTACTGAATTTGCTAGCTATTGCACTTTTTTTTTTGGGAGGTTCCTCAGAACGTTATTTATCTTTGTTCTGAGTCACCCTTCCATGTCATTGTGAGTATTTAACACATTTAAGGGTTATTACATTTTGAGTTTCTCTAGTTGATAATGTCTCGGTGCCTTCTTAGTTTATGAATGATCCTTTACCAATCAGTAATGTGCCTTGTATAGTGATAGTGGAAGTGTGAATTGGATGGACATGAACGTTTGTGTTGTTAAGTTATTCAGGATTATCATAAATTGCTAAGGAGAATACAATAAACGAATAGAAGTCATGGTGCCATGTCAATATGTTTTGCCATTGCTGTCCATCATCTTGTAATTCTGAAGTCTCCTTTTCATTGCTTTGTCATCAGCTAACACTGTGATCAGAATCATTTCCCATTTTGCAATATATTATGCCGGCGTCCAAATGTAGCCTATTGAGAACTGGAAATGACTAGGAAATCATAGTCTAAAACACTCTTATGCTGATACCACTTTGCAATTGAGTTACTGGATGCATTATATATATGGGCATGTGTGTAGCCTAAGGAACATAACTCCATTAGCAGCAGCATTTCCATCCTCATAGTTAGACATGGAGGGTGCTATTTTCAGTGTGACTGAAGGCACAGTTAGGAGCCTCCTGTGCAAGCTTGGCTCCCTTCTCTCCCAGGAGAATTGGTTCGTGCAGGGTGTTCGTGGTGACATACAATACATCAAGGATGAGCTCGAGAGCATGAATGCGTTCCTCCGCAACCTTGCTATTTTGGAGGACTATGATAACCAAGTGAGAATCTGGATGAAGCAGGTGAGAGAGATTGCATATGATGCTGAAGACTGCATTGATGACTTCACTCATCATCTCGGTGAGTCACCAGGAATTGGTTTTCTTCGTCAGCTCATCTATATTCTTGGCAAACTATGTTGTCGCCGTCGCATTGCCATGCAGCTACAAGAATTAAAAGCCCGGGCACAGGAGGCCAGTGACCGACGTGAACGTTATGGGGTTATGCTACCAAAGACCACACTTCAAGGAGCAGGCCCACGGCCTACCAAGCATGCATCTCGTCATCTTGATCCACAATTGCATGCTCTGTTCACTGAGGAGGCACAGCTGGTGGGCCTTGATGAGCCAAGGGATGAGCTTGTGCACTGGGTGATGGAAGACGTTCCTTGCCAGCGTGTGCTTGCCATCGTTGGTTTTGGCGGCCTTGGGAAGACCACACTGGCAAGGATGGTGTGTGAGAGTCCAATGGTGAAGGGTGCTGATTTTCAGTGCTGTCCATTGTTCATTGTGTCACAGACCTTCAACATCAGGACTCTGTTTCAGTACATGATAAGGGAACTGATCCAGCGTCCGAACAAGGCGATGGCTGTAGCAGGAGGAAAGCATGGTCATACCACGGATCGAAATTTGGATGAAATGGGAAGATGGGAAGTTGCAGTGCTGGCCGAGAAACTCAGGCAGTATTTGAAAGACAAAAGGTAACTGAGTGCTTTTTTTTATTCTTCTGGTAGCTTATTACTCCCTCCATCCCAAAAAAAAAAAAACGCATTTCCCTGCTTTGGTGAATATATCTAGTTGATTCATTCAAACCCAGGAATGTGCTTTTTCTGGGACAGAGGGAGTATCTCTTAGACTTGCAATTTCCCTGCTTTGGTGAATATATCTAGTTGATTGATGCATGCTTGTGGAAAAGTACAACCAAAGGTAATCATGCACCTTTAACTTCAATTCAGCAATAACCTAGGGGGATTTAGTCCAATGCTTTTACGTCGGATCTTGGCCATCGATTTCCAATTATCTCTGCTCACTTAGATTGTCTAAATGAGAAATAGAGGGTGCACAACCTTCCCTGTGCTGTTGTACATTGGATATGGAAAAGTTGATTCCAGTTTCCCATGATGTTTTATGATGTGTACCGGGATTACTGGCTGATAGCACTTTCAGGTGGCTGTTTGATGTAAATAAACTGTCACTGGATGTGATGCAGAACTGGTATATAACTAGAGAGTGTTTTCCTTAGCTGGAAAAGGCTTCCATGTTTTTCATATTTTTCCATGAAGGTATTTGAGGTTCTTATGTCTTTCCCGTAAAATCAGAATCATCCCCAAAGTCTAAATTTATTAATTATGTGTTCACATGCTCACTCCTTTATAGGTAGTTCTTTTTATTCTTTATTTTTATAACCATTATCTTCAGGCATTGTTCCAAATGGTCTACAATATCTTCTATGATGTATTTAGGACTGATAAGTATGTCTTTTCCCTGCAGGTATATTGTTATCTTTGATGACATATGGACCATATCAGCTTGGGAGAGTATCAAGTGTGCGTTGCCTGACAATAATATGGGTAGCAGAGTAATATTAACCACACGGAATGAAGATGTGGCAAACACATGTTGTTCACATCCCCAAGATCGGATTTACAAAATGCAGCTTCTATCAGATACTGCATCACGAGAACTATTTTTCAAGAGAATATTTGGTTCTGCAGATATATCATCAAACGATGAGTTGGAGGAAGTCTCAAATTCCATTTTGAAGAAATGTGGAGGCTTGCCTTTAGCAATAGTGAGCATCGGCAGCCTTCTTGCAAGCAAGACAAATAGGACCAAGGAAGAGTGGCAGAAGATTTGTGATAACTTGGGCTCCGAACTTGACACTAATCCTACCTTGGAAGTTGCAAAGCAAGTGTTAACCCTGAGCTATAATGATCTACCTTACCATCTGAAGGCCTGCTTCTTGTATCTAAGTATTTTTCCTGAAAATTATGTGATCAGGAGGGGGCCTTTGGTGAGGAGGTGGATAGCCGAAGGATTTGTCAACCAAAGGCATGGATTAAGCATGGAAGAGATTGCAGAAAGTTACTTTGACGAATTTGTGGCCAGGAGTATTGTGCAACCTGTGAGAATTGATTGGAGTGGCAAGGTGAGGACTTGCAGAGTTCATGACATGATGCTAGAAGTCATCATCTCCAAGTCACTTGAGGATAACTTTGCATCCTTGTTGTGTGATAATGGACACCCATTGGTTTCCCATGATAAAATCCGTCGTCTCTCCATCCACAACAGTCACAATTCGTTGCAAAGAACAAAAGGCAGTGTATCTCATGTTCGCTCCTTCACGATGTCAGCTTCCATTGAGGAAGTTCCGATGTTCTTTGCACAGATGAGACTGTTAAGAGTACTAGATTTGCAAGGTTCCAGCTGCGTGAACAACAATACGCTGAACTATATCTGTAAATTTTCCCAGCTGAAGTATCTGACCCTCAGAAAAACCAATGTTTGCAAATTACCACGTCTGATTGGAAATTTGAAACATCTGGAGACACTAGACATTAGGGCAACACTTATCAGGAAATTACCAGCCAGTGCAAGCAACCTCAGTTGTCTCAAGCATTTGTTAGTCGGGCACAAGGTACAACTTACAAGGACATCTAGTGTAAAGTGCTTCAGACCACACTCAGGTTTGGAGATGGCAACTGGGGTTGTCAAGAACATGATCGCTCTGCAATCACTTGCCCATGTAGTTGTCAAGGAGCAACCATCAGTTCTAAGGGAGATTTGTCAGCTGCAAAATCTACAAAAACTCAATGTTCTCTTCCGTGGCATGGAAGAGAACTGGAAGGCATTTCTTGAGTCTCTTGGAAAGTTGGTTGGATCTCTTCGCTCTCTATCCATTCACATTCTGGATGAGAAGGAGTATAGCTCTTCACTGGACAAACTAGATGGTATTGAATCACCTCCTCTATTCATAAAAAATTTTAGCCTGAAAGGCAAGCTACAGAGGCTTCCTGCTTGGATATCGTTACTTCGGAATGTGTCCAGGATTACTCTTCGTGACACTGGACCCCACGCTGAGGCCATAGGAGTTCTTGGAGACCTGCCAAATCTGCTCTGCCTCAAGCTTTACCGAAAGGCCTATGCTGATGACTGCATAATTTTTGCTCATGGTAAATTAATTCTGCAGCTCAGAATGCTGGTTATTGACAATATGGAGAACATTCGGAATGTGCACTTCGAGAAGGGTTCAGTCCCTAATCTTGAGTGGCTGACAATAGCATTTGTGCGAGAACCTAAGGATGGGATTTCTGGTCTTGAGAATCTGCTGAATCTGAAGGAGATCGAGTTCTTTGGCGACATCATATTATCTATGGCGACTAAAGTAGCATCATGCATGAAGGACCATGCAAACCATCCAAGAGTCATAGGAGACAACTGGAACATTGTAACAGAGTACACTTAATGGAGTGAAAAACTTCAAAGAATCGAGCTTCAAAATTCATAAACACTTTGAAATAATCCAAAGGAGTGCCAAGCAGAAGCTAAAAAGCATATGTAAGAAGTTCGTTTGTGCTTTAGTGTTCAGGTCGTGGCTATCTATCTAGGCCTCACTGTTAGTTGAATCTTCTAAATTGTACTGTATTTCATAAACTCAATTGTTTTCTTCTACTTCATTGAATGGCAATACTTATTACTTTGTTAGCTTAAAGATGTTATTACTGAGTGATATGAAACAGTCATGTGTTTTGTTGAAGGAGTTTTTAAGAGATATTAGGAGTTTACACGAAATTACAGGCCAGTGTGGTGCTATTAACTGACTCGTTTGGTTACGTCATTTGGGATATTTTTTTTAAATGGGAATAGAAAATTGAGAGGAAAACTCCATGCTTTTCAATATCTTGGTAAGTGGGGAGAGTTGGAAGAGAATCCCCCACACACACACAAAAGGGGTGAGTAGGCAATGTTGTCCTTTAAGTTTCGTTCTGGGTCAATTTATTCCTGACTTTTTAAATTGTTCAAATAAGTTTTTGAAATTTATCTTTTGCCTCAACGTAGTCCTTGACCCACCAAAACGCCATGTCAGCATTCCACGTCATCCTTATGTATACACCATAATGAAAAAAGAAAAAAAAACAATATTCAAGAGTAGCTCAATTTAAGTTGACTGAGTAAAAGGGTTTTCCTGTGTACATTGTTGAATATTTGTCATGCATATTTAATTGAGACGATAACTCAATATCACCAATATTCAGTAGTCTATCTTGTACAAAATTTGACTGCGCACAATTGTTTTAGCCCAAAACAATGATACAATTAATTAAAGAGAAAGATTACGGTTTGGGACTTGTCGGGACGGACCCCTCGTCTTCCTCATGCAATGCCCCTCCCCTCTTCCTCCTGGCCTCCCCCGTCTGCGATCTCCCAGCCTCCCCCAGTTGGCGAGCTTGGCAACGGCAGCCTGGCCGCACTTAGGTGGCTACCCGGCGATGGTGGGTGGATGTGTGGATGATGTGACACGTTGGCACGACGGTTTTCGGTGGGTCCAAGGACTACGTTGAGGCAAAAGATAATTTTTAAGGATTTATTTGAATAATTTGAAATGTCAGGGACTAAATTAACCCAGATCAAAACTTGAAGGACTGTATTGGCTATTAAAAAAACACTATCTACATAAATCTTTATCATTGGTTTTCATTTAAGAGTCACTCTCAAACAATCAAACAAAAGATTGAGCCCAACAATCAGGAGTAGAGCACTTTGAATCACATTTTATTATTTAAGTCTCACTTGGACCACCTTAAATCTAATCTTTTAATTTTGAACTACAGTGTTTTTTTTTTCCTAAAAGGGCTATATTATTTTTTCTCTTAACCCATTTCCCGAACTATTAAACGGTATGTTTTTTAAAAAAATTCTACACAAAAGTTGTTTAAAAAAACAAAATAATCTATTTTTTAAGTTTAAAATAACTAATACTTAATTAATCATACGCTAACGATGACATGCTAACGACGTTTCTCATTTTACGTGTAACACTATTAGTTTTTTTGCCACTGTTTCCAACCATCGTAAACGAACACAGCCGGTAACTTTGTTGTACTTTAGACCATCGTAAGTAACTCGAAGAAAAATCATGCCAATCCCAATTCAACATCGTGTATGATTTGATAGAGGATAGTGCACGCCTGCCAAGTTTGGTGACGGCTTTTGATTTTACGTGTCCTTACACACCTAACGTATTACGTACTTTCAAAAGTAGGGCGTGGCGTCACTTTGTTGCGAAAAATGTACGGAGCCGCAGCCCGCCGCGCTGGCGATGGCGGCGGCGGAGGACGTGCTGGTTCCGGCCGGATGCCCAACCATCAAGCGTAAGATTCAAGGGATCTGGGTGAAGCCTGCAAGGATGGTGGCGCTGCCAAACCTGTGCGCTCGGCTATTGAAGCGCACCGGGGGAGTGTGCCGCCTCTGCGCTTCAGGTGTTCGATGAAATGCGTCACCCGGTTAGTCCATGAGATGGATTGTCTGGGAGTGGGAAATGAGTGTGGGAAGATGTCCTGAATATCCAACAACTAAGCTCTCCTAGTCCTAGCCTCCTAGGTGAGATCATGCTCGACTCAGCTCGATGAAGTACTTCACGACCCAAGGTTCCTGCTTGCTTTATTGTTCCATGCCAACTTTCTTTGCACTCTCAAAGTCAATTTAACCGTGGAGCTCCTGATGTTTCTTTCATAGGATTGGATATGATTGGCTTGGTTTCATCTTTTATGCAAAACTTGATAAGGAAGAGTCAAACATTACAGTCAAAATGGTACGGGTAACTGCGTCTTTCCTTCCAATGGTCGCTTGATTCAATTTCCTTTCTGTATTTACGTCGACATCACATTTCTTTCAAGGTTACTAGTAGGCTATACAAAATTACAAAGGGGACATTCATGCTTATGTTAAGTCCTCCTTCACTGGCATATATCTCTGCAGCAGCTCATTGTATCAAACTAGCTAACAGTTTTGATTGTTAACTAGTACATTATATGGTTCGATAGTTCGGCTCAGCTGGTTGGCATCGATGAGCCTAGGGATGAGCTCGTTGGCTGGCTGATGGAAGAGGACCCTCGGCCAAAAGATTCGGCCGACCAATTTCATTATTGGGGAAAAGGTTCAGTTACAATCCCCCACAAAAAAAAAAAGGTTCAGTTACAATCTCGACATTATACTGTTGAGCAGGGTGTTTGGCAAGAGCCGAGCACCAAAGGGAAAAACACACCGAAAAAGCAAACTAAGAACTACTCATTAGAAGTGAAAACTTGAGTATCTTTTTTGGATCACCGTCCAAGGGTGATAGGTGACAAATGGAATAATGTAACGGAGTACGCTTAAAGAGCAAGCAAACTCAAGTCAAAATAACATTTGCTCAGATGCCTGTTTAGTTTTAGTGTTCAAGTAGCAGCTAGTTGGGCAATGCTTTGTATCTGTGTGTTGGATCTAGTCTGCATTGCTTTATTTCAAGCAGTTCAGTAGTTGTAAAACAAAGATATAGTATACCCTGAGTGGGTACTGATTCTCTTGTGTTTTTTTAGAAGACTGGCTGAGTCGGCTTGCCAAGACATCACTATAGTTGAAAAAAAGTAAGTGATTAAATTATCTACAACGTTGTATTGTTTTTACCTTACTTCTAAGAGTGGGCAATCCTCTCAATTCCTTCGTCCATTTGTGAACTGTCTGCATGGGTAAGTTGTCTTCGGATGTCATCTTTTCACGCTAACTAGTACTGAAATTCTTGTTTTTTTTTTATGTTAGCTAGGGATTAATGGAGGGCGCCATAGTGAGCTTGACCGAGGGTGCCGTGAGGGGGCTCCTCCAGAAGCTTGGCGGCATCCTCGCGCAGGAGAGCTCGCCGGCGCAGCGCGTCCACAGCGATGTGCAATACATCAAGGACGAGCTGGAGAGCATGAACGCTTTCCTCCGCAACGTCTCCACGTCGGAGGTCGCAGGTCACGATGACCAGGTGAGGGTCTGGATGAAGCAGGTCAGGGAGATCGCCTACGACGCTGAGGACTGCATCGACGTGTTCGTCCACCAGAGCCACCTCGCCAGCGACAGTGAAAAGGGCAGCATAGTGGTGGCCTTCCTCCGCCGCTTGGCCCGCCGCCTGTTGGTCGGAGAGCGCTCCTCCGTCGTGGTTCAGCTCCAACAACTAAAGGCCCGTGCCCGGGATGCTGGTGAACGGCGCACGAGGTATGGGGTGTCACTGGCACAAGCAACGGAGGCGCTCCCTCGCCGCATGTCCGGCCGCCTCGACCCGCGGCTACACGCGCTGTTCACGGAGGAAGCCCAACTGGTGGCAATCGACGGGCCAAGGGACGAGCTCGTGGGCTGGGTGATGGAGGAGGAACCGCAGCTCCGCGTGCTCGCCATCGTCGGGTTTGGAGGACTCGGCAAGACCACGCTGGTGAGGATGGTGTACGGGAGCCCCCGTGTGAAGGGCGCCGACTTCCAGTGCTCGCCGCCTCTCGTCGTCGTGTCGCAGACGTTCAGCATCAGGGCGCTATTCCAGCACATGCTCAGGGAGCTCATCCAGCTGCCGCCCTTCACCGACGACGATGGCGACCGCGTTGCTGCGGACAATGAATTATTGCAGGGGATGGAGAGCTGGGAGACGGCAGCGCTTGCCAGCAAGCTGAGAGAATACCTGCAAGACAAAAGGTTAGCATTTCCTTTACCTGTTTGATCTATTATTTCAAGTTGTTACACCATCTAGTATATTAACTAAGAAAAGAGAAGTGTTCAAGTAACTAAGAACGCTATTAACAAGTTACAACACCAAAAAATTATTCCTGACAATGACACTTGCCTACTCAGAATTTATCCTATTATAGTATTGTAAGAGGTAGGTTCGATAAAGTCTACCTTCTGCTGCCCTGGCCGTTTGTTTTCTCTACTAGACAAATAAATAGAACCGCTTGATTAGTTCAACTAAACTAAATTTCAATTTACACAGTGTAGCTATTCAACTCATAGAGTCAGTCTTGCCAGTTCCTAATTACATTATATAGTCGTTTTTACTGATGTACTCCCCCGTCCTGAAATATAAGGTGTATTAACATTTTATCGCTCATGACAACTTGGTGGAACATCTGGTTAGAGAGGAACAACAGAAGAAAATTCAATAGTCAATAGACAACAGAGATTGATGTTGCTCATATATTAATCTTGAGATACCTTAGAGCATCTGCTTTTAGACCTCCTTGAACTCTTGAAGGTTTACGTTTGAAAACTCCGCCTCTACCCCCCCTATTTCTCTGTTTTGCTAAACACGTTTGCATGTCTTAGCACTTTGTAACTTTTTCCCACCTAATATATTCCGGCAACTGCTATTGTCTCCCTCAAAAAAAGAAAAAGCATTTTACTTGGTCTTCAACAGTTTAGTTGACCATTTTTTTTCTATAAGAAATTGTAAGTACATCGTACCAAAGCACTTTTAAACGTGAATCTAATGATATCACATGCATAACACTAAATATTCATATTGTTAGTTCAACTATTAGTAAAAACTTTCAAGTGTTAACTTTGCGAAAAACAAGGATCCCCTGTATTTCAGAATGGTGGGAATACAGGATTTCCTTCCAATGGCAGAAAATATCAAGGCAACTAGATAATAGGAGATTATATACTATGTAGTTTTTGTTTATAAATGTGAATTTATTACATCATATAGGTACATTGTAATATTGGATGATATATGGTCTTCATCAGCATGGGAGAGCATCAAGTGTGCATTCCCAGATAATAAAAAGGGTAGCAGGATCATAGTAACCACCAGAAATGAGGATGTCGCTAACACCTGCTGCTGCCGTCCCCAAGATCGCATTTACAAGATCAAACAACTGTCAGATGCGGCATCGCGGGAGCTATTTTTCATGAGGATATTTGGCATGGCAGATGGAGCACTGGACGACGAGTTGAAACAAATTTCAGATTCTATCTTGAAGAAATGTGGAGGGTTGCCTCTAGCAATAGTGAGCATAGGTAGCCTTCTTGCAAGCAAGCCAAACAGAAGCAAAGAAGAGTGGCAGAAGGTACGTGACTACTTGGGCTCTGAACTTGAGACAAATCCTACGCTTGAAGGGACAAAGCAAGTGTTAACTCTGAGCTACAATGATTTGCCCTACCATCTGAAGGCCTGCTTTTTGTATTTAAGTATGTTCCCTGAAAATCATGTGATCAAGAGGGGACAATTGATAAGAATGTGGATAGCTGAAGGTTTTGTTACCCAGAGGCATGGATTGAGCATGGAACAGGTCGGTGAAAGATACTTTGATGAGTTTGTGAGCAGAAGCATGGTTCATCCTGTTAGAATCGATTGGAGCGGCAAGGTGAGAAGCTGCAGGGTTCATGATATAATGCTAGAAGTCATCGTGTCCAAGTCACTTGAGGAGAACTTTGCATCCTTCTTCTGTGACAATGGAAACGATTAGTTTCGCATGACAAAATCCGCCGCCTCTCCATCCACAGCAGCAGCTACTCATCAGCTCAAAGAACAAGCAACAGCGTAGCTCATGTTCGCACCTTCAGAATGCGACCTTCAATCGACCAAATCCCATTCTTCTTTGCACAATTGCGGTTGTTAAGAGTGTTGGATATGCAGGGCAGCCTTTGCTTGACTAATAAGAATTTAGTTTGTATCTGCAGATTTTTCCAGCTCAAGTACCTAAGCCTCAGAAACACCAGTGTGTCCATACTTCCGAGATTGATTGGGAATCTGGATCACCTGGAGACACTGGATATAAGAGAAACGCCTATCAAGAAGCTGCCTAGTAGTGCAGCGAACCTGACTTGCCTTAAGCATTTGTTCGCAGGGTACAAAACGCAACTTACCAGGACAGCTAGTGTGAAGTTCTTGAGGCCAGCCTCTGGCCTAGAGATGAGCCATGGAATGGTCAAAAACATGGCAAGCCTGCATTCACTTGTCCATGTAGAGATAAAAGAGCATCCATCAGTGTTTCAGGAGATCGGCTTGCTGCAAAATCTAAGGAAGCTCGGTGTTCTCTTCTATGGTGTAGAGGTATACTGGAAGCCTTTTCTGGAGCTGTTAAGTAATCTGAGTGGCTCTCTGCGATCACTTTCCATTGACATCTTCGAAGCACAGGGAAATAGCTCTTGTTCATCACTGGAAATGCTTTCTTCCTTAGTGTCACCTCCCATTTTCATCACTAGTTTCAGCCTGACTGGGAAGCTGGACAGTCTGCCTCCTTGGATAGCATCACTCAGAAACGTCTCCAGGCTTACTCTTCGTAATAGCCAACTCCATGCTGATGCCATACAGGTCCTTGGAGGCCTACAAAATCTGCTCTGCCTGAAACTCTATCACAAGTCATACGACGATGATCACCTCGTATTCCCGCAGGGAAAATTTCCAAGGGTCAAGCTGCTGATCATCGACAATCTGATGAACCTTGAAAAGTTGCACTTCAAGGAGGGTTCGGTGCCTAATCTTGAGAGGTTGACATTGTCATTCCTGAGAGAACCCAAGGATGGCATCTCAGGTCTCAACAATTTTCTGAAACTGAGGGAGGCAGAGTTCTTCGGCAACATCATATCATCTGTGGTGAACAAAGTGGTATCCTGTGTGAAGGAGCATCAAAATAATCCAAGAGTTGTAGGCGACAAATGGAACATTGTAACGGTGTACAGTTAAGGCGTAAAATAGCATTCATCTGAAGTTTGTATTTGCTTCAGTGTTCTGCAGGTTGTGGATGTCTATATGAGCCTCCCTATTGGTTTAAAGTTTTCAAATGTATTTCATAAACACAGCAGTTGCTTGTCAAGTATATCATGTACAGTATATATACTCCATCGATTGACAATACTTGTTAGCTTAAATGTACTATTATTGACCTGTGGTGGTTTTTCCTTTTTTCTCGCCCAGTTTCCCTCAAACTGGGTCTGGTCTCTTAATCGAAAGCTGGAACTCCCTGCCTAAAAAAAAGGTTTGCCTATAAAAGCTACTCCCTCCGTCCTTTAATATAAGGCGTCTTTGTTAATATTAGGAATGCTTTTTTTAAGTATATTATTGAGTCTAATAGTCATAGAAATTATGATAATAACTAAAATTTATGTATATTTAAATGCAAAACTGAATCTAATAGCATAAGCATATATAAACGTGAAAATTAAACCTACCCGCGCAAAATGCACGGTCCATCAGTATAATGTTGGTCAAGGACTCGAAGAGAAAATATGTGCACATCTTACAATGATTGTGGAATGAATGTAGTATTATTGAATGTGATATGCAACAATCCATGTCTAGATTGCGAAAACAAAAGGATAGGAAAAACACATGATTTTCACAAGATTGTAAGTGCAAAACAGAGGATTGCAGAAGACATGAAAAATACAAAAAATGACTATTTATTTGGACGACAGGAAAAACAAAGGAATTTGATATGAGATAAAGACTCGACGGATTTTTTCCATGAGGTTGCACCCCACGTTAAAATTCCTCCGAAATTTGCTTGCAACAACTCATTCCACAGAAATTTCATAAAATTTGATAGGGTTCAATCCTTTGTTTCAAAGGGAGTTTAGGAAAAAAAATCCTATAGGAGTGGAATTCTAAAAAAATCCTATGAAAATCCTTCAAATCAAAGGGGGCGCAAAATGTCAATATTAGGGAAGACCTAAAATGAATTACTCCTATTTGCCATAATTATTAATGTTTATAATAAGACTTTTGAAACTTTGACTATCAATAATTTCTGAAAGTTTGAAAACAAATGTCCTATGCATTAAAAGTGTCGTGCATTTAAAAACGGATTTAAAAACGGAAGCAGTGTAATATTGACTTTGGAAAATCTAAAACGGCTGGTATGCGTGAGACCATATGCTCTTAAAGCCATAACTCACAAAGTCACAAGGCTTGTATACGTGAAAAAAAAAACCAAAACGGCTAGTACTCCGTACTCGTATAGTAGGGGGTTTACACACGCTTTCCAATCTTGGTGACGGTTTTTCTTAAATACGTGTCTTTACACACGTAACACACTTTCAGAAATTGGACGTGGTCTGTCACTTTGTTAGGGAAACGGTGGCTGCGGCCAGCCGGAGTCCGCGCCCCCCCACCGCCGGCAATGACGGCGGCGAAGGACGTTCTGGTATAGATCAATTCCGGCTGGGTGCGCACCCAAAATTCAAGAGGAAGATTCGATGGAGCTGGGTGAATCCCGCAATCCAACCTGTGCCTGGCGCACCGCTAATTGAAGCGCGTGAGGGGAGGGTGCCGCCCTGCGCTTCATGTGTTCGATGAAATGCGTCGTCAGCCAGACACTGCAAGAGGAGGACTGGCTAAGTGGCTAGGAAGTGACGGTGGCCGGTGGGCAGCTGGCATGAATTTTCAACGACTAAAGATCTCCTAGGTGAGATCCTGCTCAGCTCAGCTCGATGAAGTGCTTCACAATTCAATGTGCCTGCTTGTTGTCTTTTCTCATGCAAACTTCCTTTGCATTCTCAAATAGACCATGGAGCTCCTGGTGTCTCTTTCACAATAACGGGATTGAATATGCTTCGATTGGTTTTCATCTTTTATGCAAAACTTGAAAAAAACCATGACTCAAACACTGCAGTCAAGATGATACTGGTAACTGTGCCTGTCTTTTCAATGGTTGCTTGATTTAATTTCCTTTCTGCATTTATGTCGACATCACATTTCTTTCAAGGTTACTAGTAGGCTATACAAAATTACAAAGGGGACATTCACGCTTTACTTGTTTATACCTAGGAGTATAAAGTATATCGAATCACATCGAGTAGCTTGCCGCCTGCCTGCCACTATTCTCTCTCTCTTTTTTTTTAAGTCCCCCTTCACTGGCAGATATCTCTGTAGCAGCTCATTGTATCAAACTAGCTAACAGTTTTGATTGTTAACTAGTACATTATATGGTTCAATAGTTTGACTTGTATTTCATCTTTATTAACTAAATCTTGCTTTGCTGTATCCATGTCAGATTAGTGATTATGTTAGAGTGCATTCTGCTTATTGCTACCAGTTTCCTCCGTATGCTTTATGTATGGTGTTATACAAGGTTCACATTGTTAAAACAAGTAGCAGGGCAGATGTAATTACGCGGTCAAAATATTACCAATCTTACCAAGCTATTCATCACGAAAATGTGATTGTTATCTTGTGCAATTCAGCCTTCTTTCCATTTTTTGTAGTGTTGTCGAAATGTGAAGTTACCTAGCTGTTCTCTGTGCTCTTTTCAATGTTTCTTTTCCTTACTTGGGTATCCTTTTTGGATCACCCTTTCATCTAATTATTATGAATGTAACAAACCTTAAGGTATTACTTGTTCTTGCTGCTTCCCACTGTTTCTATACTATCCCTAGATCTTTTACCAATTTTATAAGCGGTCTTATCTTCTTACATTGATATACATCACTGAGTTGTACTTACTGATTGACTGTTTCCTTGAATTAAAGCTTTTTTTATGATATTTTTAAGCACCACTGGATTTTCGATCAGACTAGTAAACTAAGTTGACAGAAGTTAAGTTTCCATGAGCATGTTTCAGGGTTTTTTTGGTCATCAGCGGTGGACCACAGTCTCCTTGTCATTGCGTGTCACCGGCTAACACTATAATCTATATTACTTCCCTTCATGCAATATACAATGGTGTCTTCTAGAAATGACCAGAAAAACCATGGTCACAATTCTGGAATAGTCTTATTCTTCCACCAAACCTCTTACATATTTAACCTAAGCAACCTACAACTAGCATTCCCGTTCACTCCATAGTATGATATGGAGGGTGCTGTCTTTAGTTTGACAGAAGGTGCAGTAAGGAGCCTGCTATGCAAGCTTGGCCGCCTTCTAACTGAAGAGACTTGGCTGGTGCAGGGTGTCCATGGCGAGATACAATACATCAAGGATGAGCTCGAGTGCATGAATGCCTTCCTACACAATCTCACCATATCAGAGATCCATGACGACCAAGTTAGGATCTGGATGAAGCAGGTAAGGGAGATTGCCTACGACTCTGAGGATTGTATTGATGAGTTCACCCATAACCTAGGCGAGTCATCAGAAATGGGTTTTTTTCGCGGGATCATATCTATACTTCGGAAGATAGCTTGTCGTCACCGCATTGCTGTCCAGCTACAAGAACTGAAGGCCCGTGCTCAGGATGTTGGTGAGCGGCGATCACGGTATGGGGTGGAGCTATCAAACGCCACACATCAAGAAGGACGTCCAAGACTCATGAGGCACACCTCTCTTCATCTCGATCCGCAGTTGCATGCTCTCTTTGCGGAGGAGGCTCAGCTGGTTGGCATCGATGATCCTAGGGATGAGCTCGTTGGTTGGCTGATGGAAGAGGACCCTCGGCTTCGTGTGCTTGCCATCGTTGGGTTTGGTGGCCTTGGGAAGACAACACTGGCAAGAATGGTGTGTAGGAGCCCTGTGGTGAAGAGTGCTGATTTTCAGTGCTGTCCACTGTTTATTGTTTCACAGATTTTCAATATCAGGACACTTTTTCAGCATATGGTAAGGGAACTGATCCAGGAGCCACACAAGGCGATGGCGATAGCAGGAACAGGAAGCAAGTATGGCCTTATTTCAGAAGACTACCTGGAGGGAATGGAAAGGTGGGAGGTTACAGTACTGACTAAGAATCTCAGGAGGTATTTCCAAGACAAAAGGTGTGCCTATTCCTCCCTGGTAGCGAGCTATAATAGTTTTTGTACTTTGAAAATATTCAAGATTTTCTTTTGAGAGAGTCTTAGTTATGGCAAAGTAGAACATTAAAATGGCAGTCTTTGAGTCCTATCGTAAGTCAACTTAGCATTTACATCAGTTTTGATTATATTTTAATCTTATCTGTGTGCATCACTAAATGAATATATTGTCTGAATATGCATCCTTCTCTTTACATTGGGATATGAGTTTGAAAGGTTGATTGCACCTTGTTTCCTATATGACAGATTCTTTTGCAGTTGTTACTTAATTTGAGGTAGTTCCTGGTTGTAATTAATTGTCAAACAATGTAATGTGAAATTGTGTATTTGTTGCCAAAGCATAAGGGTGTTCAACTTATATGTAGGACCTCCATCTTATAAGGAGATATCAGATACCTCTTATTCCATTAAATAAACCACATTACAGAGTTCAAAAGGGGGGAGAAAACATAACCTGCAGATGGTAGACAAAAACATTTCACACCTAGAACCAGAAAGAACAAGTTGTTAAGAGTCTACAGAGACTTGAGTCGAGCTATATTTGGCAAAATGCAAGATCATCCTCGAGTCTCAATATCTTAGAGTTGCTTTGTTAATAACGGTTAGGATTCACATGTGAGCCATTAAAAGTAAGGAAACTAACTTTACGAGCAGTCATTTAGAAATCATTTGTAGGGTCCTCTACTCCTATCAAGTTTCCTCATGTTTACTGTATTGTTTCTTCTAGGTTCATTGTGATCCTTGATGACATATGGACTGTATCAGCATGGGAGAGCATCAAATGTGCAATTCCTGACAACTTCAAGGGTAGCAGGATAATAGTAACCACCAGGAATGCAGATGTTGCCAACACGTGCTGTTCTCATCCCCAAGATCGGATTTACAATATCCAGCGACTATCAGATACAACATCACGAGAACTGTTCTTCAAGAAGATATTTGGCTTTGTAGATAACAAATCACCAAATGATGAGTTAGAGGAAGTCTCAAATTCCATTTTGAAGAAATGTGGAGGCTTGCCATTAGCAATAGTGAACATCGGCAGCCTTCTCGCAAGCAAGAAAAATAGGACCAAGGAGGAGTGGCAGAAAGTTTGTAACAACTTAGGGTCTGAACTTGAAAACAATCCTACCCTGGAAGGAGTGAAGCAAGTCTTGACCTTGAGCTACAATGATCTACCCTACCACCTGAAGGCATGCTTCTTGTATCTTAGTATTTTCCCCGAAAATTATGTGATCAAGAGGGGACCCTTGGTGAGAAGGTGGATAGCTGAAGGCTTCATCAGCCAAAGGCATGGACAAAGCATGGAACAGCTCGCAGAAAGTTACTTTGATGAGTTTGTGACTAGAAGCATGGTGCAGCCTGTGAGAACTGATTGGACTGGCAAAGTGAGGAGCTGCAGAGTTCATGATTTGATGTTAGATGTCATTGTCTCCAGATCAATTGAGGAGAACTTTGCATCATTCTTATGTGACAATGTAAGTACATTGGCTTCGCATGACAAAATTCGCCGCCTCTCCATTCACAGTAGTCACAGGTCGTCTCAACAAACAAGTGCCAATGTATCTCATGCTCGCTCCTTCACAATGTCTGCTTCTGTTGAGGAAGTCCCATTCTTCTTTCCGCAGCTACGTTTATTAAGAGTACTTGACTTGCAAAGCTGTAGCTGCTTGAGTAACGAAACATTGCGTTGTATGTGCAGGTTTTTCCAGCTGAAGTATCTAAGCCTCAGAAATACCAACACGCCCAAATTACCGCAGCTGCTTGGAAATCTGAAACACCTGGAGACACTAGACATTAGAGCAACACTTATAAAGAAACTACCATCTAGTGCAGGCAACCTGAGCTGTCTCAAGCATTTGTTAGTGGGGCACAAGGTGCAGCTTACAAGGACAGCCAGTGTGAAGTACTTGAGACCAGAATCAGGTTTGGAGGTGACAACTGGGGTGGTCAAGAACATGAAAGCTCTGCAATCGCTTGTCCATATAGTAGTCAAGGATAATTCACCAGTACTGCAGGAGATTGGCCTGCTACAACATCTGAGAAAGCTCAATGTTCTCTTCCGCGGTGCGGAACAGAACTGGAAGGCATTTCTTGAGTCTCTGAGTAAGTTGCCAGGATCCCTTCGCTCGCTATCCATTCACATTCTGGATGAAAAGGAGCACAGCTCATCACTGGACAATCTAACTTTTGTTGAGTCACCTCCCCTATTCGTAACTAGTTTTAGCCTGATGGGTAAATTGCAATTTCTACCCCCTTGGATATCGTCTCTTCGAAATGTGTCCAGGCTTACTCTTCGTAGCACTGGACTCCATGCTGACGCCATAGGAGTTCTTGGAGACCTGCCAAATCTGCTCTGCCTCAAGCTCTATCACAAATCATATGCTGATGACTGCATAATTTTTCGTCGTGGTAAGTTTGCGAAGCTCAAGTTGTTGATCATTGACAATCTGGAGAGGATTGAGAAGGTGCAGTTTGAGGCGGGTTCAGTATCCAATCTTGAGAGGTTGACATTGTCATTCCTACGAGAACCCAAGCATGGGATTTCAGGTCTGGAGAACCTGACGAAGCTGAAGGAGATAGAGTTCTTCGGTGACATCATATTATCTGTGGTGACCAAAGTGGCGTCCTGCGTGAAGACTCACCCGAACCACCCAAGAGTCATAGGTGACAAATGGAATATTGTAACGGAGTACGCTTAAAGAGCAGTCTCTGAAGTTTGAACAACATTGTCTGACCTTCTAATTTTTTTTTCCTTTTTTTTTTTTGAGATGAGGTAGAAAGTTGTTGGCCATCTAATCTGTATTTTTTTTCGTTTAATTCTGCATTGCTTGCTGCAATCATTTTATTTAGCAGCTCATTTTATATATTGGCCTTGTTGAAGTGTTTCCCTTCCAACTACTGGTTATGCTTCTCGACCAAATCTTGGTGGTGTTTTATTCGTGTCATAGGATGTTTGATTTCTTTGTTTTATCTTACAAATTTATATAAGGGTGATACACTAGGAACCTTGTTTCGCATACAGTACATCCGATGCAAATAACGGTGGAGCGTAGCGATGCCTTGGTACACGTAAAACATTTCACAATTTCCTTAATCTCCTGAAGATTTTCGAAGTTGTATTTCCTCTTTTTTTTTCTTCAGGCAAAACAGTCACATGTTTCATTGCTCATCTGTAACTGTCAACTACTAACACCTGTGAGAGAACTACTAACACGTATGGACGATCGCGTCGATTTGTCGATTGACTGACCACATCAGGTAAAAGCCACCCTACCAATGAGTCATGTTTAACATGGTCGCGAGTATATGTGGTGGCTTTGTCCATGCTAACATGTTTGCCCAAGGGAATAGCAAGGTTAATATCTGGGCAGTATCAGGCTGTACATCAAAATCGGGAGGCTAATTCCTGGTCATCGTTAGACCTTAAGTTTAAACGTTCTTCTTCTCGTTGTTAAAGCTAGTGCGATAAGAACAATGGATATTGTGACCCCAAGACCCAAGAGTGTGACCTTCCAAGGAGAGCAACTCCAAGAACTGCAGACCGTTTCTATCCAGCCCTGAAAGAGAACCAAAAATACATTAAGATTAGATAGCCTTGATTTACATCACAGAAATTGTTATGATACTAGAAATAATATATGAGAAGAAAGAAAAAAACTCGAGGAAATGCTTATAAAAAGGAAACAATACCAACTTATTTGTGTATTGGCATTTATGAAGCAAACAGGTATAATTAGCTCAATAGAAAATTAAAAGTAGAACAGCAGCATGCACAGTCTATTTACACTTTATCATCTCTCCCTTTGATACACACATTCATGAAACACTAGAAATGTAGACAGCTAAACTTCATAAGATCCATTTGAGAGCATAACATAATGAAATGCTTTGATAACTATTCGTAAAAATTGAAGAACAAACCTTTGTATCTGGCATGGAATGCTGAGCATTTAGCATAAGATGTTCTTGTGTAAATATCTTCTTAGCATGCTCATAAAGTTCCATGTCAAGGTTGTTTAGTGAAATGATTTGCTCCAGAATTGCCTCGGGTACCTGCCGCCGTGCCTAAAAACAGAACGTGCAATCTTCAGTAAACCATACCATTTGCAATGTTAACATTGAAATATTTTTTTTAAAAAAAACAATACAGAAATATTCTAATTACTACCAAAGAATTCCAAGTCTAAATGGGGTTTGGTTATATGACAGAATTATATTCCATAGCCAGATATTATCTATATACAGATCTGAGGCTTTGGGGAATAGTAGCCTAGGACATGCAATAAACAAAATAAGAAATGTTCATGATAAACAACAATAGAATTCAACTGAGACAAGCAATTAATTTGGAAACCATTCAAGAAAATGAATTGAGAACAGTATGCAAACTACAGGAAGTTCATTCCCCTCTGGTACTGACCTCCTTTGAAAAGTTTGCTTCTTCTACCATTTTTAGAGAGACTTTACGACGGTTAGATTGAGATTTTCGCAGTTTTGAAATGCAACCCTCGTAAGCTTCCATCAATTTACCAACAGTCATCTGGAATCAGCAATAGCACCACCACAGTGAGATCACAAAGTATAATAACACAAAAACTATACAAATGAAACCAAACAGTTTGTGTAGTTGTATTACTATTACATTTCCTTTTGGATGATCATCCTTCGTAGTGTCTGCGGACAGAGCTCTGTTATTTTGCAAACCACGGGTGCTATTCTATCAAAACAAAAATATGAGTGGAGATTTAAAGGTCTAAACCACCTTATTGCGCAAAACCAATTAATACAAAAGTAAAGCTGAAAGCTCAGTCTGCCTATTACCAGATGTTCATTTGTCTCTTCGTCCTCTGGGTCCAGCGTGGAAGAATGAGAGTCTGTGAGAGCAAGAAATAGGTCAGAACCAAAGTAATTTGCTTTTGCACAATATATCAGATGGATATATACAGCAAGGACATATTAACATGTAAAACAACTCCACAAATGCCACTGTTTCCTTTATTCATTATCTACTGAGTTGTTGCTTGCACAAAACATTGTTTCCTTGTCCTAATGATTATAATGCAGAAAGCATGCAAATGATAAAATTCTGTATATTTACTAGCTACTCCAGGCACGATGTGGCATACATATGCTGCTTATGCACTGAGTATCTAATAAGTAAATTCTTTCCATTTGTTTGAGCTTTGTTGAGTTCTATCTTGTTTTGTTAAATACCAACATTCAACTTCCTACAATCATAGTCTGCTGTTTTTCTCTTGCAGTATAGGCTGTAATTCTATAACTAAAAGTAGCTGGTTTTTGCCCTTTAGTCTCGAAAAGGTAAATACGACATTAGTATAATTTATGTAAGTATGCTATATAAAGGGGCAAGGTTGCAAGCTTGTAAGTCTCACCGTTTCCAATGGGTTGATCTTCCTTGATATCTAAGTTTGCTGCTCCAGATTGGAAAAGCACCTGTGCTCCTACCATATGAGCAAACAGCCTCGCAGATTCTTCATGATCCTCTGTAAGTCCTACGTATAGCATACGATCCAGCCTGCTCTGTGTTCAAAATAATGGCATTCATTTTGGTGGGAAGTATGAAATTTGTCTTGGATTAGGAAATGGATATGACGATGCACCTATTTACTATTGTATTCCGCTTAAGGGAAACATGGCAATTAGTCATTTATGCAGTGATTATTTGCATGTCCAATAGTTCAATAGTGGTTCATGAGCTTTGACTAATAAAATGCACATGTCTATGATTTTTCTCGACATCCATCTCTTCTGTATATACCTTAGCAACTTCAAGCACAAAACGGCCAAGATCAGGGTGCTTTCTGACACAGTGCCGAACCTCATGTGCTCCATTGAAGTAAGAATTGTTTGTTAGCCCAGTAATCTTGAAAGGAAACATGAAAAAGAAGACAAATTAGCAACCAGATTGTTCTAGTTGACAGGAAATTAATCTGGGCACAGCACTCTGTACGAACAAAAAATGTAGTATACAAATTGATTGGGCAGATAACATGGTGGTTCTGCTGACTACTGAGTGTATATTGCAACTGAATTTCTAAACACACAAGTTGTTTGACTCTTGCTAGGAAGATGGATGATGGCATATGTGCCATATACATTGAAATGTAAAAGATGCACATTTTCTGGTCATTATATCCAAAAAGGCCATTATCCTAAGGACTCCTGCCAAATAGTTATTGAAATATGCTATTGATAAACAAGGGGTGAATGCAAAAAATAAAGAGGGGAGAGGGAGGACATGTGAACTTGCCATGGGTAAAGCAGCTACTGTGAGAAATATAGAGATTTAACAAGTGGGTACATATGGTCTACTGTCAGCTGGCAAATTACATGAAGTGGTCTATATTTTGTATGATCAAAAACAGAAAGAATATAGATTAAAAAGAATGGCACGAACATAAGTTTCCACAGTTAGACCAATACCAATAAGTCTACCACCATTGTTTTAACTTCTACTATCAAGTTCCAACTAGCAAAAAGACATTTAAAGGAGTAAAGCTGCAGCATGCAATAGTTATGCAGGAATTTTTTTTGCACTCAATCAAAATTTTCTAAGTTTGTCACATTTTCATTTTTCTATTAATTTCTGGCATATAACTTAAATTTTGCAGGTTGCATAGACATGAAACATTCATCAGACATATTCAGAAGATATGCACTCAATAATAGGCTTATACATAACAATGATTTGCCTTAAAAAACACATAGAAACTTGCTAAATATTAGTACATTCAACCCAAAATATAGCAACTTCTGGCTATGTATATGGTAATACCAAACTATCAGTTCACCACTACAGCATGTGTTATTGCATGATTTGTTAGCAGGCAGAGCAGTATTTCAGGATCACAGCAATTGTACAAAGAAAGTTTACAGTTTCAAATACATTGAGAGGCACATCAAAGACAGCGACCAACTAATAGCATAGACAAGGATCAAAAATCTTGAGATACCTGAAAGGTAGCTCCATTATGAATGATTTCATGCGCAACAGGATCATCAATGTACTGATGTAATGGCATAACCATATCCTCCACATCGTATGCATTAATCCTGTGGCTACTTCTCACTTTAGCAATCCTCCTAGCATCTCTCTGCCAAATTAACAATATGTATTTACTGTATTGCAAAAATAGTTTAGGACATGCATCATGAAATGAAAGCAGCAGTAATGATATCTATTTGTGTTATTCTATTCCAAATATGTCCGAACTCTACATTCCTGATCACTCACATCAATTGAAGTGTAAACTAATAGTGGGACTATGACACTGAAACACATGTTCAGGTCATCAGGTGTTACAAAATTTTAAGTGATTCCGTTTGAAAGTGAAAACCTTCCGGCAGACAAAGTAACGAATTTATATTAAATTGACCTTTTCTGAAACACTGAAGCATAAGAATTACCATAGATAGTTGAAATTAAATAGAATTGACTATTGGGAAACTGAATTATCCTAAGATGGTTTCCAAGGTTAAAGTATGTAGCCCACTCAATGCAGCAGGTGTTCAGTTAACTGTGCTATAAAGATCAACTACGTTATCTTTATTGCAGCGTGTTTGCATTTGATTGCTTCTGGTGAAGACTAGAGTTAAGATGTGCCTCCTAGATCCTGTTGTTGGATGAATACATTGGCATAGGAAGGTTCAAAACACATATCTAGAAATTCATGATAATTCATCCTAGTTGTTTTCCTACTATTAGTAAAAGATGAAACTACACAAAAAGGTTTCACTGAAATAAGTAAACATACCCGAGCAAACAGATCTTCTCTCATCCACGGGACCAAGTACTTCCAAGGCCATATGTCCAATGTACTTACAGCACGAGATTTTGTTAACAAGCGGCTAGTCATTAATTTTGCAGATGTTAAGTTTGGATGCACAAGAAATCTAGCTGCAACTTCAACTGAGAACTCGTATGTGCTGAATACTCGATCAACTGGGTTCCTTAGTATTGTCACTACAGAAGTCCTCTCACTTGGCAGCTTGGACATGAAGCTATAGTCATCGTGACTAACAACCAGCTTGCAATCAGGATGGCTGACACGAAAATATGTAAATAGCATTATAAACTGTAAGTCTGCAGAATCAACTGAAGAAAATAGAATACTAGTGTGTAATTAATTACACATCAAATACTTTCACTGAACACCAAGGCCTGACCAACATATGGTCACAATATCCATGAAAATTGTTAATTACTACTACACTGACCGCAAGTGTAGTGGGTAAATTACATATCAGATACTTGGACTGAACAAGGTACACTGACCTTGATTCCATCACAAATTTCAGGAATGACCAACACACGGTCAAAATATCCATGAAAATTGTTAATTTTCTTGTTCAAGATGTATTGATTGCGCTAATAAGTTAAAACGACAAGTGTCAAGATGTAGTGCTTTAAGTCAGGTGAGTACTAAAAATATCATTCCAATACATGGAGATACTCTAAATCGGTATTCAACCACAGAAAACGTGTACCTTATTTATAACTTCACATTATCGTCTGAATCTGAACAGGATAGTACATACATAGTCTAAGATAAGAATTCTAATAGTTATGTAAAAGACAATTTAGTTTTTACTCTCATTTAATTAGCCTACATAAAGTTTGCTAATATCTGGACTATGCACAAGTGACCAAAGCAGAGAACAAACATTTGAGTGACCAAAGCAGAGGACAAACATTTATACCTCGGATCGAACCGCAGCTTATCATAGGATCGCGGGCACTCCTCGGCATTGGTATATAGCTTTTTCAGGAAGCTACCAAAAAAACAAAACAACTAACATCAGCGAAACGTATCCCAGATGACAAGGACGATGAAACGAAGTGCTGTAGTAAAGGCGCCCGACAGAAAACGTGGTACCAGTGGAAGTAGGTACGGCCACCAGTTCTAGGAATGTGTAGGAAGAAGAGCAGATCCCTGAGGCTCAACGTGTCCCCCCCATCGTTATCCTCTTCCTCATCCGCCACCGAGCCCGCCCAGCCCTTAACCACCCCCTCGCAGTGCGCGTAGTCTCCGCCGCCGTCGTCATCATCGGAGGCGACCACCGTGAGCAGCAACGCCACTGCAAACACACCAAAATACATGGATGACCAAAATCAGCAACCGCGCAGACGCGTACGATCCATGTATGATGTATCCCAACAAACCAACTCAACGAGACGGCCGGAATTCGCGTGTGGTTGGGGATTGGATTACCTGATACGAGGAGGAGCGGCGCGGCGAGGCGGAGGCGCGGCGCCATCGGGGGTTTGGGCACGCACCCAGATCCAGCGGGAGACGCCGCCGCGGAGGAGGCGGCGGAGGCGGAGGAGGAGGGGAGTGGGGAAAGGAGCAATTGATAAAAAAATCGGAAGGGAGAAGTGGTGGGGGAGGTGGGGAATTGAGGGAGGCGGCGTCGGCCTCGGCAGCGACGCGGCGGCGCGAGGCCCCGCGCCGCACCACCGGCCGCTCGGTCTCTCTCCTCCTCGTCCTCGGCGCGCGCGGGTGGGGCGGGTTGTTTTTTGGCGCTCGCTTTCCTGTGCCGTGTTGTGTCGCGGCGATGGCTGCTGCTGCTGCTGCCGGTCTCTCTCTCTGGTTCTCGTTCTCGGTGTCAGCGTGCCGAGGCCGAGGCGACTGACTACTTGACTAGTCTAGTGGTGTGGCAGTGGGGGTAGTGCGGCTGTGCCCGTGGGCGCGTGACGGCGCGAGCGAGGTTGGGGGGATCGCGGCGGAAACGCGAATTACCGAAAACTTCATAGGTTTTTATTAATGGAAGTACTACCTCCGGTTTTTCTAATTTATTGTTTCAGACAATCAGTTTAGCCTAAACTATAGTAAAATTTGTTGTCTGAAACGCTATTTAATTATGTCCGAAGAGAGTAAGTATATTTAGTTTGGTGGTGTCGATGAGAGAGAGGAGAGGAAAGAGAAACACGATTGCTACGCACGACAACAGTTTAAGAGTCGACTCTTTGGCATTTATCTAGAGAAATTTGTGCTGCATTTTAGTGAAAGAAAATAAAAATAAATAAATATTTTGGTACATTAATGAGTAGAAACCTTATTGTCTTATCCTTTATAAAGGACTAGTCTTTATCCGAGGTAGAGACCATGCTTGTCTTTATCTTTATATACTTGTATTATGTCATAAGTTGTTGTAAGATTTAGAACCGTGTGTTCGCAGTGGGTCTAGAATTAGCAGGTTTTTACATCTTTATTTTGAACTTTTGATGCACACGCAACACTGGTACCTCCGGTACAAAGTGAACAACGCACACGATGAATGAAGAGATGTTTGGCAGCCGCAAATGGGGACCCTGATAAACCTGATCAATTAGTGGGCAATCATGTTTCCCTCTACCAAATGGCACCAAGTTTTAGTACTTAGCTAGTGGACAAGATGAGCCTAAATCCGGCACCCTGCTTCCACAAAAAGATTGTTTTTCATACTTCAGTGCCATCAATATTCGGGAAGGCAGCATGCATGCCCACCACAAGTTGCCCCTGCCTGCTGCCTCTTTAGTTATAGTTGCATCTATGCAGCCCAACTATTATAAACACAAATTGCAGAGATGTTGTTGCGAGGACTGAATTGTTCTTCTTCCTTTGATGGTACGATAAATAGTTCTTGTATGTGCTGATGGAAGTTTTGATCTCTGTCAGGCTCCAATGTTCAGTAGGGCTGAAGGCCAGCGTTAGTTGTGAAAAGGAATTCATCTTATCCACCGCATTATTCCGCAGCCGCTTTCAATCAACCTGCTCAGCCTCCAACTGAGGATAACCTTGCATGCGTGGGTGATGCTGATGCCTGATGGATTACTGACAGTGACTACCACCAATATTAGGACACTGCAGTTAACCTATTGGGAATGTACTTTCATACAATTAGACAACTGTGATCAAGTCAGTGTAAGTAATAACAAAGATCACTAAAATACATAAGGGTTTGCCCAGAAATAACACATTTTGGGTATGTTAGAGTTGAAACCAAGCACAAGAATATACAAGTAAAAATTTAACTCAGCAGCTAAAATATTCCACACAATCAATCCCTTATCTTGCAATGAACTTTAAGAATAGTTTCAACTAGCAAAACAGTAGCGGAATAATAGCAACATGCACAAATGACACAAGAATTTAACGTGGGAAAACCTACTCGGTGTGAGAAGTAAACTACAGACGCAAACTGCACGAAACTTAGCATAATTGATGGTCTATGAGTCCCTTCCAAACTGATAAAAAATCAGCCCAATCGTATACCGTTTGATCCCTCAAACTGACATTCTACCACAGACTGTACGTGCTGAAACTGCAATTACTCAAGCTGACAAAACCATACCCCAATCTGATGTTCTACTCAACCAATCCCCATCAAAACTGGCCAAGTAAGGAATGAACTCACCAAGTTTGATGTCGATCCAAGCACGTTTGACCCTCCAATCGCTGACTTAATGAAGACCGGTGCCTTGTCGGCTGGCTGGCTGGCTCCAACCAGCCCAGTCAACTCCTATATAAAAAACCATTCAACCCAGCCATTTTCAGTCCAGCCCAGCCAGCCGAAGAGGGCCCGGGTTAGAGTCACCAAATTAAAAATCTGCACCACTTCTTTTTCACTCTCCTCTCCTCTCTCGTGTTCTTGATTGGCTTGTGGTCTCAAATTTAGCTGTTGCACTCTTTCTCAAAGGAGACTAAGATTTTTCTTCTTATCAAAAAGACGAGACAATATCCATCATCCATCTAAGAAGTGAATCAATGGCTTAGATTTTTTAGATTTCTTGGACTATACTTGAGCTGAGCAAAAGCTCATGTGAAGGAAATTTTCTCAAAGGAGACTAAGATTTTTCTTCTTATCCCAAAAAGACGAGACAATCTCCATCATCTATCTAAGAAGTGAATCAATGGCTTAGATTTTTTAGATTTCTTGGACTATACTTGAGCTGAGCAAAAGCTCATGTGAAGGAAATTTAGCCCAACAGTGTATTGCATCTCATTTGACACGCCCTTATCTTAACACACATTATATACAGGGTACCTTTATATATCAGCAAAATCCCCATCGTATCTTCAATTCTTCACGGATCTCGGAATAATTATAAGGTTCCCAAAAAAGATGAACAGATTAACCATGGACTAAATCTTAACTAAAATCTCTTCTTAGTTAATGTAAATTCTCAATAGTTTAATTACCAAGTGCCTGAAGCCAGCATCAACACTAAAGAAACAGGTGACTACAACTCCATTACATACTGCTTCCTATTCCTGTCATCAACATGCAAAAAAAAAAAAAACAGAAACGAAGCCACGAAAATCACCGCCACGTCATATGACACGTGGCACGCCACGCCACGTCACGAGACACGTGGCAAACGCGCGCGTCTACGCGTCTCGGTACTGGCCGTACATGGAAGCAGGGCCGAACAATGGCGGGAACGGCAGGTGGGGGTCGTCGATGAGCTCGCCGCCGGCGTGCTGCAGGTAGGACAGCGGGTAGTCGACGACGAATCCGCCGCCGGCGGTGGCTACGGTGACGGCGGCGGCAGAAGGGTCGACGACCGCCGCCGCCTCCGTCGAGGTGGCGGCGGAGACGACCTCGTGAAGCTCCGACGAATCCCCTCGGCTCATCACGAATTGCCCCAGCGGCTCGCCGCCGTAGCAGTGGTCGACGGAGAAGTAGCTCGATCCTCCCGCCGCCGACGAGCCCGCCGGCGAGACGAACGCCGGCGAGGTGAATCCTCCTCCGCCGGCGTCGTCGTGGAACGGCTGCACGGAGGGGAAGCAGAATTGCTGGTCGTCGAAGTTCGCCGCCGGCGGCGGAGCGAGGCCGTTGTTGGTCTCCACCTTGAGGCCGTGCTTGAAATTATTGACGAGCAGCTCCGCGCTCGGGTCGGCCTCCGGCGGCGGCGGCGGAGGGGAATTTTTTCCGGCGGCGGTGGTGGTGACGTGGCGTTGCTTCTGGTGGCAGGTGTGGGCCCCGTGGTAGGTGACGTCGAAGACGGCGAGGTCGGCGTCGGAGCGCTGCACCTGCTTCGTCGCCGGGCAGCCTTGCGCGTTGCGATACGTGCACCGGTAGTAGCCCCTGCAATCATCGGACGGCAGAAGAAGAATCCACGTGTCAGAACCAGCCAGTAGGATGCCGTTCAATTTTTTTGAGTAAATTTCATAAAACTACGTGTATTTTGTATAAACTATCACAAAACTATAGATTTAATGTCTTTGTGTATCACAAAACTGAGTTTGTTTCACAAAACTATAGATTTAATGACTCCATTATCACAAACTATAGATTTAGTGTCTTAATTATCATAAAACTACAAGTTCAGTATTTTCATTATCATAAAACTATAGGTTTATGCAATGCTAAAACATGTAGTTTTATGATAATATATTGTTAAAACATATAGTTTTGTGATAAATTGGGACACTAAACTTGTAGTTCTGTGAAACAAACTTTTAAATCTGTAGTTTTGTGATACACAAAGATACTAAATCTGTAGTTTTGCGAAACAAGTTTTTAAATCCATAGTTTTATGATAATTTGTGCAAAATACCTGTAGTTTTGTGAAATTTACTCATTCTTTTTGGCCCAAAATGTAAATTTTGGCCCAGTTGTGGGAAATGACCTAGACTTTGTCAGAATTGTTCCGAAATTGGGTGTGCTGAAAGTGATAAGATGGTCATTGTCTTTAAAATGGGGCTTCAAATGATGGTGATTTTTCTAGATTTTATTCTCGCCGGTAAATAATTTTTGTAAGATAAAAAAGCTTGTTGTTTTTGGACACTGGCACAGATAACAATATTTAAAATATAACTTTGAACCGTGGTTTTTATTTTTACAAAATGGTGATCATGATAAAATTGTAGTGCTGAGAAAATATCTTTTCTGAACAGATCTCCACATTTATCGTGCATCCAATCTAAGTATTCATAAAAATATTGGTACTTCATTCTTTTATTTTTTCATATAAAATAGATCTCCTCGCAATTAAACTTAATTCTTAAAATATATCTACGTTGTGTGCCAGGGAAAGTAATTAGAAAAAAAAAATCTGACCTTGGAAATTTAGCACCGAGGATGTCCTTCTGGCCATACTTCCTCCAGCTGAATCCATCGTCTGGTGTAGCCTCCAAATTTGCATCTGGCACTCTGAATTTTTCTGTCCATCTTGGCAGGCCCTTCCTGTATGATTTAGAGCCAAGAAAAAACAGATCAAACGGTCAGTCACTGATATAGTGATATTTGACTCTTTTTTCCATTGTTTGACTAGCGCAAATGTTGTGTTTGAATAGTGATGCATGCAAAATGTTTACTTGCTTTTGACCAAAGAACTATGACAAAGAACGATGACAACTTTCTTCATTGCCCGTCCTTGGGGTTAGGTCATTTTCAAATATATTTTGACGGTTACATATGATTGGCTTTAGAAAGGAATTTATGGGTGTTTTTATATTTATGCAAATCATAACCCAAAAAAAAGCATGTTTACCCTGCTTGGGTTGATAGATTTTCAAAGGAGTTTTTGAAGGATCTAATTACTATAGGAAAATTACTGTACATAATATGTCCAGATTCATCCCCAAAAGTTGATTTGTTTTGTGACGGAGGGAGTAAGGAGCAAACCAATTCAAAAGAAAATTTATCATTTCCTACCTTTTATAGGCAAAACAAGGAAAAATAAACATCCACCCAATTAAATCTCATGTTTTGGTTTCCTTCATTCCAAACATCGACATTTAGTGTGTGTTTTTAATCCACTGTTTGATTTGCAACTGCATTTTTATGTTTTTCTTTGCTCTCGTAGTATGTTTTATACTTTTTTTATGCGTTCCCAATAGGCCGCCTACAGCAAATACTTGGAACTGGTAGCTAAATTGCACCATATGATACAACACATCAACCACATATTCATCCATACTATTATTATATATTATTATATTATTATTTAGATGACCAGATTTATTTTGTTGATAAATGGTTGAATAAGTAAATCATATGCCTACACATATACGTGGCAATACATTGATATGTGCCAGCTATGCAATAAACTTGGATAGAAAGGACTTTTATATCAGTGATATCAGAGGGGGCTAATTCACAACTTATGTTGCTCGCTGGTAAGACTTTCAATTATTTCTCCATAATCTTGAGAATGGTCGACCGAATTCTTCGGTGGACCCGAGAAAAAAAAAAGGTGTGCAATAAATTGCTAAGGCCAAGAATTAAAAACAAATTAAAGGACACGTCATGCGTAATATAACACCAACATAAGCTGGCCTGATTTTCAAAACTAAAGAAAACCATGGTTGTGCGAGTCATCGCAGTTGAATGTCTACCCGTCCGTCACTACCATTTTACTTGTCATCACTTCAATCACGAGTTCACGACCGAGTCGTGATGATCTGGCTATCAAATTTTAGGGCCCATAATGCATTTTGCATGATCTCTAATTTGTACTTGTCGGCATGCAGCACTGCACATACATGACATGGTTCCTAGCCTAACTACTCCCATCCTAAAATATTAGCATTTCTGGTTATTTTGATTTAGAGATTCCCCTCCCTAAATGGCTAGTAAATCCTAAGAAGTCTATTTTAGAGCAGTGTGCCTCGCTTTGCTAAAGGTAGTATCTCACCCTGCTCTGAATCTGTGGCGGGCACACTACTCATGTATGTACGTGCCATTTTCTCCCTTTAAAGATGATGTAATCACTAACCAAACCAAAAATACCAAACATGTGCGTGTAATTAAAGAAAGATTTCGAAGCCAACTAACTACACACACGCACCTTCTCTTGGACATGTCCTGCCGTTCTTGCTGCGCCGCGACGACGCCGCCGTCCCTCGCCGTCCTCGCCGAGCTCTCGTCCGCCGACCGCGGCGAGTCCGACCGGTCGCCGGTGGTGGTGGTGGTGGCCGCCGCCGAATCGATGGTCCTCGCGACGGCCATCGCGCTCGCGAACGTGCACTGCAGCTGCCGCGCCATCCCCCTGTAGTACGACGACTCGTCGGCGGTGGCGGCGGCGGCAGCCTCGCCGAGCTGCCGTGCCTGCTCCTCGCCGTCGGCGAGGATGCTCATCAGCATGTGGATGTCTCCTCCTCCTCCTCCAATTGCGCCGTCCTGCATGGTCGATCAGTTCTTGGACACGACGCGACTTGGATCAATGAATCGAATCGATCAGCTTGCAGTTTCAGAATTTCAGACAGTAAGATGGATGATTTCGCAATGGCAGATTTGAAGAGAAAAGCTATCAGGTGTGAGCAGTGGAAAGATCATGAGAAGTTCAGAGAAAATGAAGAGAAGTTGCAGTCTTGCAGAGGCAACTCTGAAAGTCTGAACACACAAAAGAAGGTTCAGCCATGGAAGTAGGTACAGGTGAGAAGTTGTGACAAGATCAGGTCTTTCTATTCTCTTTCTACATATCCAGCATTCAGCTAGCTTCTCCTGCTTAATTGCTGGCAAGAATGGAGGAATTCAGAAACGGAATTGGAGGAGATAGCTACAAGAAGGGCATTGATCTAGCTAGGGTTGGACTTGGATTGATGGAGAGAGATCAGAGATGTGGTGATGGGCAATGGGGAATTTAAGGCCGGTGGTGGGTTGCCATGGAGGTCTGAACTCTGAACTTCAGTTGGGTTTGGGGAGATATGATATGCTGGATGTTGGTAAGAGGGAGGGAAAAGTTTGACCAAACAGAAACCATGCAAAGTTAATTTTCCATTGTATTTCTCTCTCTCTCTCTCTTTTTCTTCTTTTCCCTGGGTGCTTGTCCCCCGTTGACCAGTCTTTGGTCATACTTATTATCGTACTAGACTATTAGTGCTGTTACTGGAAGAGCAGGGGGAAATTGCTGTGTGCACCCGGTATCAGCCGAAAAATTTGGCATCTTATAGTTTGCTAAAGGAGACGCATTACTTGGAGTGGTGATATACTTTTTTGTTCTTAATTTCATTGATCTCATATGGTTCCATTTATCTTGGGAATATTACAGTGCATAATTACATAAGCTTAGTACTTTGTAGACTATTGATTCCATTTTGTAAGTCAATTCCTTTTTTTTCTTATTCAATTGGCTGTGTAAATATTAAACAGAAGAGTTTCCATGAAAAAACTCCAATCGCAAGTGCAGAGAAGGAAAAGGAGGAAGAAAAAGAACACGCATTAGCTTTTAGTTTATTTCTTTATTTGTTAACGTCATATTCATCAGAAGCATTAAGCTACCCTGCTAAAGTTCAGAACTTTTTCCCCGCAAAAAAAAAAGTTCAGAACTTTTGACTTGTGAAAATAAAGATAACAAGCGTGATGATCTAATTAGCTCCAACATTAAACCTATTCAAAGCTCAGTGATATTAGATCGAAATTGCAGGTATTAATGCGATGCCTTACAGAACATAAACATACTTGGTGCCTTATGTGGTATGCTTATTCTCACTGTGACAATGACATGGTCCGTTCCATGCAAGTTTGATACCTGTCTTTTGTGTTGGCATTCACTCACCATAGAATCGCTTTTTGGCAAAGTTTGGTGGACTTAAGAATGTTCAAAGCTCAGAGACAGTGTTGACTGCTGACCAGTCAACCCTCCACTCCAATTGCTACTTGGTCAAATGATCAAAGAAGAGAGGAGAGCATAATAATACTATTGGCAAAAGAGAGGTCAACTTAGAAGGTTGGAAGAACTGACCAGGAATCTTCAAACCTGTTTCCGCGTGTAGAGCAGGAGATGAGAAGGAATATGACAGTGACGCATGCTTCAGAACTTGTGCTTACGCCTGTGTGCTGACCCAAGGAATGGAGAGTCACAGGTCACAGCCGCACAAAGAATAGTTCTAAATTTATCATTTGCTAAGCAATCATAAATAGTACTCCGTATTACTGTATTAGTACATGAAAGAATAAGATTCTAAGGGAATAATAATTAAATTGTGTAAAACATGGGTGCGTAAGAGAATGATCTAACAGAGACAAGGCATGTTACATCATTTTTTATACTAGTACAAAGTAATCATTTCAGCATAAGAAAGACAAAGCTATGATCTGTTTCCAGTCTTGTATGAGTGGATAAGTACATGACATGCGAATTGGATTTACATATACAAGTACAATCATGTTGAAGTCACACGAATGGGTGAAGCCTCTCACTGATGTGCAACGCTGCTCGTTTACTTCGCGGTCTTGTAGAGTGCATCAATGGTTCCCTGAATGAACAAATGTCCGAGTAAACATATTAGCCAAGTGGTAGAGATTACACTTGCTCATATTAGCTATTAGATAACTTCAAGAGTGGTGTGGCAAACAACGCGTTGCAGAAAACAACTGTTTGAATATGGCATCCAACCTGATAGTGCTTAAGCATCTGAGGTCGTTTCTTCTTGTATGTCGGGGTTATGAGATCCCGCTCCATATCAAATGGCAATGGGTCAAGATGTATAGCCTTTATGAACTCAAAGCCTTTCAGCTGGAAAGGTAAAAAATACATAAACATTTAAATGTTAACCCAGTTGAGATGAGTAGAATTTTAGAACATATATGCCACAAATTTACCTTCTTTTCCTTTGCAATCTTTGTGAGTTCTGAAAGAATATGTTCTCTAGCTCTTGGATTTTCACATAGTTCAGAAAAGTTTCCAGCAATACCATTATGTTCAGCCCAATGCTCAAGAGCTTGTTGGTTAGGATTTATGACAGCAACAAGAAAAGATTCAAAACTGTTCCCGTAAACCCATATCTGAAATAGATTAGAGGGAACAATGAAAAGCAAGACATTGGAAAGTGATTTATTAACCATAAAGGAAGGATTCAACATTATTGGTATATTTGGTTATTTGGCACATTGCATTTTCTGAACAAACATGCACTATATGTATTCTAAAATGGTTAAACCAAAAGGGCATGAGACTACCAAGCAGTAACAATTTTGTGACAAACCATAATTTTCCCTTCTGTGTAGTTTTAGTGCTGACCAAGTGAGCATGTAAGCACGGCACCATGAAATAGCTCGCATAGATGCCCATAACAATTTACTGTTTGGCATGCATTTAATGAAAATACTGTAGGGCTAAAAAAACTGGTGTCTAACACCATATTGCGGTGTCAGCAGTTTGATGCCATAATGACCTTTTATTCCAACCCGAGAACACTTTTGAACTTCATGTAATTTTTCAGATCAGATGATACATATATTCACCAATTCTTCCATTAAAAATAAAAAAACATATGGCAAACATAATAGAAAAATGCCTCATATCAGATAGAAGCAGAAAGACTGATACGGTCCCTTAAAAAGAGGTGAGTAGTTAATATAATATTTACCGAATCTATCTCTTGGATAACCCCATAAATATTCTCAAGATTTTCCACTGCGACGTATTCTCCCTGTGAAAGCTTGAATATATTTTTCTTCCTGTCAATGATTTTCAAGGACCCATTCGGTTGCCACTCGCCAACATCCCCTGTATACACATTTTATTTGCCATATATAGTCATCATCTGAACAAATAATGCCATTATAGTCAACTAGCATGTCCCAGAAATTATGTGAACAGCTAACCTGTGTGGAACCATCCATCGATCATGACTTCCTGTGTAAGATCCTCCCTTTTGAAGTATCCTGAGAATAGAACACTTCCTTTTACACATATCTCTCCGCGAGGAATGCTTGACAAAGCATCATAACCCATCTCTGGAACTGACTCAAGACGTACATCCATATGTTGGACTGGTGGACCAACAGTCCCAGCCATGGAAATATCATTTGGTATTGCAACAAATGATGCGGCACCAGTTTCCGTGAGTCCTACAGTTGGAATGATTCGAAGTTTTGTTTAGAAGTATGTCAACCAACAGCACTTGATTAAATACTTCTTAAAGGAACTTGAAGGCTGAAGCACACATACCATAGCCTTGAACAACACTTGCACATGTCACAACCCTCAAATATTCTTCCACTGCTACAGCTAAAGGGGCCCCACCAGACACGATAAAGCGTAGTCTTCCACCCAGTCTTTCTTTCACCTAAGGGATAACCAGTAACTTCAGGCAACGTATACATTGGAAGATGTATTGACAGTCTAAATTTTATCTAATGGAGTATTGAAAGGTTGCTTCTGAACTAGTGGATTGTACCTTGCTGAAAACTAATTTGTCAAAAAATGGAGCTGCCTTCTCATGTTTAATTCCTTTCCTCATGCTGTCCAGTTTCCTGATCATTTGATATTTACTACTAATTCAGAATTTTGATCACACAATCACCGAATAAATAAGTGGAGCAAATAATGAAACTTAGGAAAGGTCAAGGGATGTAAGAATATCAGAGAAACTTAGTATCAATCAAATCAAGGACTTCTGTAAAAGGAATTCTTTTTGGAAAACTGAAAACCTTGAAAACGGAGTTCTCAATATAAATCACATCCAGACTTACATTTTGTAAGCAACATTGAATAAAGTTTTCTTCAGTAAACCACCAGACGAAACCTTTGCTGTAAGACCTACAAAAGCAAATTGCATAAAAAATTAGTCAATGCCATAATATCGCAAGTACAGCTAGACATTACTGGACCTTCATTTATGCTGAGTTCAAAAGCTAGTAGATCAATCCTTGCACAACAATTCCACTTTATGAATCAAAAGATATACTTCTGAAAGAATTTCAAATGTGTCCTCCAGCAAATTGCTGTGGAACCTGCTATTATTATAATATTTTTATATTTCACATCGTATAAAGATTTTACTGATGCATTTAGAAACAGAAAGACCATGGAAAAACTGAGACATGTTACATCAGAGTAGAACCATAGCAGGGTATTAGGTAGATTGATTAGAATAATAAATTAAGACAGTATTTTCACTGAGCTCCTCTGTAGGTCGCTTAATCCGGCAATTAGTGTGTGTGTGTGTTTTGTGTACCCCTTTTTTTGTAAATATTTTGTTTGCTTTATTTGTCCTTGATCAATGAAACACAGTCCTCATGCATTTTCGAGAAAAAAAAATTTGTCTCTAAGTACTACTTTCTACATAAGGAAACCATCTACTCCCTCCGGTCATTTTTGCTTGACGTTTAGGACAGCAAAATAGAACTAGAAACAAGCTATTTCTGCGGTCTGAAATGACATTCATTTCCGACCAGAGGGAGTAATAGACATGAGCATGATATCATCTATAAGTGCATACATTTGGAATTTACCTGAGTATATTCTATCGAGTACACGTGGAACTGCACAGAATACCGTTGGTTTTAGTGCTGCAATGTCATCGACCAACAGCTTGACGTCCTACATACATATTACACTAATTGAGTATGTATCAACTGACTAATTAAATGAAAATAAGGAGTGTCCATAAATCATACCCCACGCCAAAATCCAATTTTCGATCCGTGAGAAATGAATACTTCTTCAAAGATTCTATCAAAGATATGAGCTAGTGGAAGATATGACATATAAATGTCATCATGATGAAACTGCAACAAAAGAATGGAGGGCAGCCAAAATGAGTTGCATGATTCATTTAAGAGAGTATATAGCACTGGTTATTTCAAACTTACAGGTTCACCAATAGATCCAGGTACTGAATCAACACCAGCGATGTTAACAAGAATGCTTTCATTTGATATCAAAACACCTTTAGGGTCTCCAGTGGTTCCGCTTGTGTACATTATTGTGCAGATGTCAGATTTCTTCTTTTCAGGAAGATTAAAATGATGACCACCACCCTATAAGTACATAAAAATACGACAAGTTAATTTGTAAATTTACAATGGTTCAGTAGCATGCCATATGCCTGGTAAATCCCACACTACCAGTCAGACAGTTTAATTCTCCAAGATAATCTTGAACTATATTGATCTAACGGACTAAGTTCGAAACAGTTTATATACCCGTGTTTGTACACCGTAATTTTATGACATGCATGGAAGTTACATAAATATAAGTGCCGTATGTCAAACACAATGGTATATGTAAAAATAGTTGGAAGCCTTAGAAATGAATATTATGCATTTACTGAATAACTCTAGGTCTATAAAATGCACATGTAAAATATGCCATGGCCCCATATTGCTTTGGTTGAAGGCAGGCCTAAAGACCCACTAAAACACCTGGATAATCAAGAAAGCAAGCTATGCAAAGACCAAACTTACCATGATCAGGAATTCCTCCCATGAGAATATGGATATACCATGGTTTTTAGCTTCCTCTTTTTGGTCATTTGTCACACCACCAAAGCTAACAATTGCTAAAAAATGAAAATAAAAAAAGTTTGATATAGATTACACTGTATGGGCAAAGATAATTGATTTGTTTTTGGAGGAAAGATCATTTTACTGATCCAGCTTGTAAAAGGATAATTAATATCATGGGTATTGAATGAACTTACTCTTCAAATACTTTGAAGTGGCATGACAGGTTTTCAAGAGCTGCATCATCAAAATAATTAACAAGAATCAGGAAACTTCCAAGTTTAAAGCAACCATAGTAAGCACAACATACAAATTTCTTACTGACCAAATTACCAAAAACACTTGTTTGTATATCGCACTATTTGGCCCATAGCAATATAGATGACTGAGCTATTTCCATTGAAGACATAACTAAGAGCTCGAAACCTCTCAGTAGTTCAGTACTAAATAAATTGCTAGAGAATGCTGCAGCAGCAGTTGAACATATGGTTTCTCAACGATTACAAACATGCTATGCACATGCTTCTATCTGCCTAGTACTGTCAAATAGGAGTAACATATACCCACCGAGGAGAGGAATTGCCGCCTCCTGGCAGCGAGCGAACTAATCCCCTCTGCCCCCTTTCTCGCGGGGGAAAGGCATGCCGCTGCGACACCATGTCGGCGTCGGCGGTGGCGATGGCGCGCCGCCGCTGTGTGCGGCGAGCGCGCGGCCCATCGCCGGAGCTAGGTCTGCGCCGCCGCGCGGGGTGGCCGAGTCGCCGGAGAAGCCACCGGCGCGTCGCCGTCCGGCCACCTCGCGTGGGCTATACACGTGGTCTTACTGGGCCGGGCCGGGCTGAGATAAGACTGAGATCTAGGCAAGGCAGGCCGAATAAGTGTAGGTCGATTACATGGGCCTATTTGGTCTTTATGGGCCGAACGTGAAAGGCCGACCACAATTGCATTACATTTTCCTATTCCTATATTAAAAAAGGGAAATGGTAATACTAATATGGCTGCCTTGTTATTATTACCTCTGAAGTTTTTCTCTCTTCGACAAATGCAATCTGGATTTCAGCATGACACACGATGAACTCCACTGCACCAGCACCTATAAAATAAAATAAAATAATATGGAAGAAAATGATGATCCGCAGTAAATGCTGGAGTTCTTCTATACGGTTCTTAAAAAAAAATCAGTATATTTTGAGTTATCTGTATCTTTGCATCGAAGGTAATTTTTTTTATCAATTATTTAATTTCATCTGCGTCATGTGCTTACCAAGACTATCGTAGAGCGGCACACAGGAAACTCCAAGGGCATTGCAAGCCTAATGGTGAGATCAGAGTGAACACAGAGTTAAATACTTAAAAACTGGAGTAGTACTAGGGATCAAGACAAAGACGTGCAAACAGTACACAGTAATTAAATGGTAAAAATTATTATACTACCTCCATGCTGATGATCCATTCCGGACAGTTTGCACCGTATATGCCACAGCATTCACCCTGAAATTAAAACAGTTACGTCAGTTGAACTGATCCTAACATTTGAACCGTAAAATTCTAAAGATGATTATTGTACTAGTCAACTGTTCTCATCAAAGAAAGTACTCGTGAACAAATGAGAAATATTCTTCAGTCTAGATTAGGCTGACGTATTAAACAAACTGAAAGCTTTGTTTGTCCTGGAGCTATCTAAAATCTAGAACATGACATTCAACTGATCGATCTCCTGGAGATTATGAATTGTTTAGACTTCCAGTTTTTTAGACGAATTCAAACAGTGGACTTCTCTCACTTCCAGACAAGCTAGCTTGTCCGTACCTCTTTAATCCTGATTATAACAGGAGTGAAACTTTTCAATGAATAGTTTTCATCACTGGTGACATATTTGTTTCGGAGTGATTTTACGGTTCTTGATAGGGTATAAGGACATACCATTTTTTTAAGTACAAATCAATAAAATTTTCAGTACCTCAAAATGATTGTAAAAATCCTCTGTTTTGGCATTGTCATGTTACTGTAATTTAGGCGTAAATTAAAGAACAGTTTCTAATGACTCTATCTAAATTTCTTTTAAAAAAACTAGTCCAAATTAAATGAGCCTTTCCTGATGCTAAACATTGGCTTAGTTGCCGCGCGAGGCACACTTAATAGTAAATTTTCTACCAAGTCAACTCATATCTCTGAACTAATCCAATCTTGTTTGATTGACGCCCAACTGTACATCTTATTTTAAAATTATCAAGATTTTGTAAGATCCAAATTCATGCTAAGCATGTATGTATAACTTAATCTCGTTCAATTTGCATTATTGGCAGCTGGCTCAGGCTTGCAGCTAACCAACTGTCAGATCAAGACGTGCACACTTGGTCATGATGAGCTATA
>CM002484.1:2379850-2394812 GCA_000325765.3 Leersia perrieri | reverse complement strand
TATATATGCTGCTTTTACGTTTCTGACGACAAATTCTTCTACGCATATGCACCAATATCCATCAGCTTTAGAAAACCAAGAGTACTCTGATTGCTACTGATCCAGTTATTGCCTCTCATTGTCATATCATTAGTAGTTGTACTTAAACTGTCTAGCTAGACTGGAGAGAGCAGAGATATATTTCGAGGAATCGAAACAGGGCGGCTGTCGAGGAATTTCGGTGGAGGCGAGATATGATGAGCTGAAAGAGACAGTGTCTGCCCGGATAATTCATACAGTACGCAACAATTTATTTATTTATTTATTAATTATTATTATTATTATTTTTTGGGGGGCGCAAAAGTGCGAGTTGATTACAATTTGATATAAATACTTTATAACTCATATAGCATCAATGTTGCTAGTTGCTACATCCAATACATGCATGTGCAGATGTGCTAGCTAGCTACATGTATACTGCTAAATGTGTGCCACTGCATATGATACTAGCTAGTACATGATATGCATGCAGCATATATCATACATACATGTGCATGTATCCCCCCTGCACTGCAAGCAAACAGGAGCACAACCTGCATCTCACATATATAAGATAGATGCATGGTTTGTGCTTGCAGTTTATTGCACTAATTATATATATGATTCTAATTAAGCTAGCTAAGCTTCATGATGGATAATCATAGCTCACCTAGCTCGTTCTTTAGTTACACCATCATACACACAAACACTACTTCATAATTTCGTCGAGAATCATGTCAATTGTCTGAATCTGCAACTGCATTCTTGCAGCAGGTAGCTAGTTGTACACCCTTCTGCCGCCGGAGCCGGCCTCGCGCTGGCAGTTGAAGTAAAGGGCTGCGACCGGCGAGCCGAGATTGTAGAGCTCGGCGAAGTCTCTGGTGTTGAAGTTCTGACGCCACCCGGGTGCGTACACCGTCTGACGGCCCAGCTGCTGGAACAGCACTAGCACCAGCCGGTGGATCCCCATGGTTGGCCTAGGGCTCTCGTAGCACATCACCTCTTGCCCTACAATTTCACAAAAATTCAGATCAATTAACATCTTTATATATCGATCATGCAGCAACAACAGAAGCAGAGATGATGATTAGAGTACTATATTACTGACCAAATGTTGCTCCAGTTGTACCAGGAATATCAGTGACCAACCTGCAGACAGACAGGATTAGTCATCATCATGTCAAGATGTGAATATATATATATAAGTCGATCAGCATTCGGTGAAATGATTGATAAGTGAACATATACGAAAACAAAGTTCTATGATAACATCAGATCAGTAGTGCCTCCCAGTGTAGATACTCCCTAAGGTTGGGGTCACTCGGGCTTGGAGCATCTGGGTCTACCATCACCTGCAGGTTATTAAGCCACATATATACATAATACATCAATATTGAATACATTTTATATATGAATAATCAATTTGCAGTAGAATTAAGTCTTGGCACTTAAAACTATAACTTCCGGTCTCTGCACCAACTACATAGTACTACCCCCGTTTCGTATTATAAGTTGTAGTTTTGATCAAAGTCAAAGTTAAATTGCTTTAAGTTTGATCAAGTCTATAGAAAATATATATGATACAGAGAAAGTAATTAAGTACGTACGAGGGTATAGAAGGTTCTCATGTCGTTGCCACCGACGTCGACCCTAGGCTGGTGGGTCACCATGGATGGCTTGAGCTCGCAGCCATTGGACACACTCCTGGAGCCGTAGCTGACCCTGAGGTTGGTGCTCCGGACGAAGGGGTCCAGCACATCACCCACAACCCTACCAACCACCAGTGGGTCCCTGTCCCTGCCACTGCCACTGCCGGCCATTGTTGCAGATTTGCAGTACTGCAAGTTATTGCTCGATCGATCAATAGATCTGCAGGTTGCTGTAAGAAGATTCAGCTATATATAGATGTGGTGGCTGCAAGCTAGTTTGTTTGTGATCAGCTGCAGCTAGCTGCAGGTGGTGTAGATGTGGTGAGAGTGAGATGTATCGATGGTCGCTTTATATAGGAGTTCAAAGCTGACGGCGCCGTAGAATAATAGTATCGCCATCTTTCTCTCTCTGTCTCTCTCGCGGCCTCATTCAATACCGCATGTTGCTTTCTGCATCTTCCTGTGGAGGAGAAGAGCTCGGTGGTCACGCATCGACGGCCCTAGCTACGTACTGCTATTGCAATCTGCTTTCTCTTTTCAGCTAGCTAGCTAAGGCCCTGTTTAATTCCCAAAATTTTTCACGTAAAAACATCACATCGAATCTTTAAACAAATGTATGAAGTATTAAATATAGATAAAAAATAAAACTAATTACACCGTTAGGCTGTAAACGACGAGATAAATCTTTCAAGCTTAATTAGACCATAATTAGCCATAATTGCTACAGTAACCCACATGTGCTAATGATGGCTTAATTAGACATAAAAATTCGTCTCGTGATTCCGGGCTAGCCATGAAATTAGTTTTTTCATTTGTGCCTAAAAACCCCTCCCGACATCCGGTCAAACGTTTGATGTGATGTTTTCGCCAAAAAAAATTTCACCAACTAAACAAGGCCTAAGATAGCCAACCACTTCTTGGTGTAGTCGACGTCGTACTCGATCTGAATTTACAGATAGATGCAGTGTTCCAACACATTAGCACTTCTGGCATTTGAAATCCAAACCACAATATAAGCATATTTCTAAGGTACTGTGTTTTGTTCCATATGAACCAATACTTATTTATTTTTCTTCCTATATTATACCCAATGATATATATGTCATTTAATAATTAAGAGGCATCATAGTCTTTTATACTCAACCTTAATCTTTACTAAAATCTCAATAAATATTTATATTATTTTATAGGGAAACACATATTTTGAAATAGAGAGTTCGGGTAGTATTTGTTGAAGGAGAGCAAAAGCTTTGGTATATATTTATAAAATAAAAGAAAGGAGAGTAGGGACTGTTAGTTGCATGCTACCAGTTTCAGGCACTTGCAGCTAGTTTCTGTTGCTGCTTATGAATGTCATGTCAGATGAGGATAGGAGCATCATGCATGCACCACCGGCAGACAGGCTCTCTAACTAGCTTGTAGCTATTGCCTCCAATCCGTACTGATTTCGACGATGTTATCTTCCAAAGTTTGACCGTGGATATATCCGGACTATGAACCTAGATTTATTTTATAAAAAATATCATTATTAGTTGTGATCCCAACCATTAATTTATAATTTCATTTACGAGTTATATTATCTTTTTGACAATGAACAACAGGATAGTCTCTTATTGTGATATACTACATCCGTTTCATAATGTAAGACATTTTAACTATTTTTATAACGTTTGATCATTCGTCTTAGTCAAAACGTTGTGAAAGTATCATTTATTTTGTTTGCGATTTACTTTATTATCAAAAGTACTTTAATCATGATTTATTTTTTTTATATTTGCATTAAATTTTTAATAAGACAAATAGTTAAATGTTACAAATAAAATATCAAAACGTCTTACATTATAAAATAGAGGAAGCATTAATATATAATATGTACAAGAGTGTTACAACTATGTACAAGGAAAAACTATTCTACTGCTAGTGAAAGAGGTGGTACCATAAGAATAGATATTGATATATTCAGTTAAAAAAGATAAACAATCTACATTGATTATTTCTATTATTGGTGGAGATCATTTTAAAATGTGTCGATTAGTCAATGTTTTTATATTTCTTGGCTTTACTGATATCTATCTATCTATACATCTACTAATTGGGCACTTCCTAAAAATTCTCATGTTAAAATCTGACCGTTAATCAGATTGTTGGCAAAATCCTAACCGTTTGATATACATACAGTCTGATTTCTTTTCACCACGTCGGCCGATTCTCATAATGTTGTGCCCATCCAACCGTAGGTATGTCAACACTGCAACTGATTTTATCTCCGTTAACAAGAAAACAGATTTCCAACCGTATGGCATCCTTAGTTGATCTTGACTTATCTCCATAAATCTTGATCAGTAACTACTAACAAAAAATCAGATGGAGATGCAATATCACGATCGAGCAGACATGCAGCGATATGGTATAATAATAGTATAAAGTTAGGGACGATTATCCCTTATCATCCAGGTCGGTGATATATACCATCTGGTGACCAAAATCAAGAAAACACGGGAAAACTTATTAGACTTTTAAAATTTTATTTGAGATTTTTGCACGTGGTTCTGCTACCGTATAGCCCGATTATAAACCCAATACCATGCATGGTAATCAACGGTACAAAGAAACCCTTGTCGTGTCTTGATGATCATCAAACTAGAGTTAACGTATGGTTGTGTTGTGTTTAATATTTGTCTGCCAATTACACGGTGATTCATTGAACCATGGAGAAAACAACAAGCAAGGCTGCCATAGCTAGCTAGCTGCCTCCATTCTCTGTCTGCGATTCTGCATTACTGTCTTAGTCTGACGCCTGCTTATGCAAATATTCTTGCTTAGCTCGATTTGTCCGGGCAAGATAAGCTGATATATATTTTTAGATAATGAAGATTAGCCGATATACCATCTCTAGCTGTGTCGATATATCGATGGCATGCATATAACAATTTTAATTATATAATAAAGGCATTAATTCCTTTCCTTTCTGTGTCGGCCGACGCAGGGTGATGTGAAATAAGAACAAGATCTGAACTTCACATTTAGATTGAGTGAGAGAGAGAACATAAATTATTTGAGGGTGAATGCATGGATGCAAGCCAGCTAGCATATGCAAGCTAGTGAGCATATGGTATAGTGTGTGGTCGGAAAGGATGAACAAGACGGCTTGACAGAATTACCTCCAACAGCATAGCTTACACAGGACGCACTCCCAAATTAGGTTAAAGCTTCCGATCATTGTCTGAAAAGAATACTGAAGGAAGTGCTGTGTAATTAGGCTTGTTATCTAATATAAATGGATGAAATATATGGACGGGGACTCATATATATGGCCTGGATTAAAATAATATAAATTTTAAAAACCACCTACAAAAAGTGCCTGATATCTCTTAATTATACTAGTCGTCTTGTGCAATGCACATGTTTAATTACCGCTGTTTGGCGGTTCTTGTAAACCAGGGTTCTTTGCTCACATCCAGGGAGAAATTCTTATAATTAGTTTCAACCAAATTAGATTAATTGATCCATTGTCAAAAGGGTCTGAGATAGCGAGAAAACATGATAAATAGGGTAGGTACGTAAAATTCTTTTCTCACCGAGAATATGAACTTGGAATGGTAAGAAAAAATTATCAAAAAACTTGGAAATCTTCAATTTTATGGATTTACTTAGCAGGATTCCAATGAAAATAGGGACCCAAATTAAATTTCAGTTTTTAAATTTCGGTCGGAATTTTGAATCATGGGTATAAATTTAGTCTCTCTCTCTCTCTCTCTCTCTCTCTCTCTCGTACACAAACAAAATCTCAATGGGTACAAAACAATTGATGTGCAGAACATTAGATTCCTTGCCGACGTACATATAGTAGTGGAAGAGTTGGACATCACTTAGCAACGAGTTTCCTACATTGACGTCCTTCCGAATTTTCCACGCCGCTTTAGAGATAAATACCTGCCGGTAAAGTTCCTTGAGAATATTTCAACCACCGATGAAATAAGATGATGCGTGAGGCCGACTTTAATCACCACTGAAGAAATCATCTTTTGACGGGTGGACCAAATTTTATATTAGTCGCGGTTCAACTATAATCCGGGACTAAAAACCATTTTTAGTCCCGGTTAAAAGAACAGTGGTCCTATATAATCTTTCTTCTCGGTTGGTGTCGCCAACCAGGATATGTTAGATGATCAGAGCTATAGGGATCAACAACCAAGACAAAATCTTTCCCGTTGCCTCCAACAGTTATCTTTTTTTTCTTCCTCTCTCTCCTCTCCTCCCGTCCCGTCGATCTCTCCTTCCATAGCAGCAGCAGCACCGCCGGGGATCTACTGCCTGTTGCCCGGCCCCTCTCTCTCTCTCGGAGGGGAGGCGGCAGCGGTAGCGGCCTAGCTACGGAGGCGGCGGCCTCGGCCTCCCCTCCACTAGATCCAGCGAGAGGGGAGTAGCCGGCGGCCAAGATGTGGTAGCGCCGGCCTCGGCCTCCCCTCCGCCAGATCTAGCGGGAGGAGAGGAGGCGGCGGCGTGGGCGACCTGGATATGGATTCAGTGGTCTCGACCTCCCTTCCACCAGATTCGGCGGGAGGTGAGGCGCCGGCGGCCTTTGCCTCCCCTCCACCAGATCAAGTGGGAGGGGAGGAGCCAGCAGCCAGGCGGCGGCATCGACGACTTGGATGCGGAGGCAGCGGGCCGCTGCGGTGCATGGCGGCCCGACAATTTTTATTTTTATTTTGTGAATGTTTTGTAATTTTGACTGTGGATGATTTTGTGATTTTGATTATAGATGATTTTGTGATTTTGATTATGGATGGGCAATAAGGGTATATTGTGGATGATTTTGTTGTGCATTGTGGATGATTTGTGGGGATTTTGTTGTGCACAAAGTGGATGATTTGCGAGGAAATAAATACTAATAGATGCAAGCAGAAAAAAATATAAAAGAAAAAAAAAACTACCAGGACGGACGTGGCCTGGTGTCGGCTTGGGACACCGGCTGAGACTAAAGATCCAGCAGTGAATGTCGATCAAAGATAAAAATGTTCCTAGTAACGTAATTTCTGCTGATGAGAACTAGATAACTACCTTGGTTTTGTTTTGTGACGACTCCTTAATTATTCCAATGGAAATTTTCTCGATGCCATCATAAAATATCACATGATTCATCCACTAGCTAAAAATATTCTCTCCATTTTTAATTGTACGACACCGTTGACTTTTAGCCACACGTTTGACCATTTGTTTTTTTTCAAAAAATGCATGAAAATATATAAGAATATAAACCATGTTTAAAATAGCTTTAATGATAAACCAACTCAAGTGAAAATAAATAATATTTACATAAATTTTGAAATTTTGAATAAGACAAATGGTAAAACATATATCAAAAAAGTCAAGGGTGTCATACATTAACAATGGATGGATCAATTAATTGACATGTGTTTCCATGGCACTTCATACGTGCTCTGTTACAATTCATGAGTACACGTCACAGGATTTTTATGCGCATGGATGCAACTATAGAGATAGTGCAATCGAACTTGAGATCGACCCCAATTCGTATGAGATTTATGAGCCGATATAATACAGCATAATAATAATTTTATGATACTATTCAATATTTAGGTAAGATTCGACTAAACTTAATTTGAACATTTCGCCATTAAAATTATGTTAAAGTTATTGTGTAAAATTAACATAATAATAATCTATGATATTATTATAATATTTTTAGACAAATCTACCTTTTTAACGCTAAGTATTTAAGAAATTATTGACGGTTAGAATTTTAAGAGTTTGATTAAACCGCTCGACAGTCAACAGTTAAGTATCTATAAACAGAGCGGAGCAACCACATTTTCTGACTAGGATGGGACTAACTATCTGTTTCACCATTCATGTCCTATGTAGACCTCTCTACAATTTTTGATGGGTTGTGGTTTGTGAATTAAACAGTACAGTGATCTATTATATTATATAGGATCATTTAAAATTATTTTGGTGAGATGATTTTAATCCAACTACAATATTTTCTGGCTCCTTTAGAATTTATGCTGGATTCTCAACGTGGAACAGGAGAACACGGGAATTAATGTCATGCTCTTATAGTTCCCGCATGATTCTAAATCATAGGAATACTGGAATTAGTAAAGTTGGATGGTTCAAACTATAAGAATTTTGGAGGAAATTTATTTGGATGGCAGAGAGAGTAGATAATTGGAAGAGATCACATTAATTGGACTTCTCAAGCTCATGTTTATTTTCCTGTGGGATGGACCTAGGAATCCAAATCCATAGAATTTTCAAAGTTTTATTCCTTTAAAGCTTAACGAAATGACATATAGGAATAGACTCCTAAGGATTTGATAATACCTCATAAATCATATGAAAATCTTTCAACCAAAAAGAGGCCTTTGAAAAGGCAGTGATCTCCCCTACCCTATTTCGTTGAATAAAACTATATATTTGCACCAATTCGTGCTGTACATATATAGACAAAAAAAATTAAACTTGCCTCAGGCATTAGAATATATTGATGTACAGTGATATACAAACTTAACCATGCATATTGCAACACACAGTTTAGCGATAAGGAAACAAGCACTACCATTTAGGGGGCTCCGATATGACGAGTCCGTTTTTCTCAGAGGAGATTGGGGAGGCGATTGTGAGGGCGATTCCGAATTTTGCTTGGATCTGATCTCGTTGATCGATCTAGCCTGCTCTCACCGGGGATTGGTTGATCTCCAGCGCCCACGCCCCGACGGTGATTGCTTTGATCGCTGGCGGCCACCGCATATCGACGGTTAGCTGTTCCTTGCGCCGTCGACCATCCACAAAACCCTATTTTCAAACTGGGGGCTAGCGCCGCTTAGGACTCTAGTTTTGAATCGCCCTTGTGCGCGTCGGTGAGGCGTGGCACACAAGTTTTTGCCTGCTCGTTGTTCAGTTTCCATGGCGACGAGTGGGAGTGGTTTTCCTACTTCGGCGATGGCCTCGGAAGATGGCCGCGCGCGCAGGAGAAGAGGAGGCAGGGGTTGCTGATATGTTGCGTAATCTCAACCTTACTGCGGAGGAGGGGGAGATGGTGGAATTCAGTGATGATGAGGATGTAGATGCTCCTGATGAACCGGAGTGGGCGCTGTTCGGCAAGGTCCTGTCCCCGTCGACGCTACATGCATCAATGGTGTTGGGGGCGATGAAGCGGGCCTGGGGCAACCCAGCCGGTCTGAAGATCCGTTTGGTGGGAGAGAAGGGAAGCAATCTGTTTGTCGCAGATTTTGACTACAAGCAAGATCAGGATCGGGCTCTACAAGGATCACCGTGGATAGTGGGAAAACATGCGGTAATCCTAAAAGAGTATGATGAATGTGTCAAACCATCTGAAATTTGTTTTTGATAAAATGGAGTTGTGGGCTAGAATTCTTGATCTTCCTTTGGGTCGGATGAATAACCAACGAGGGGCTAGAGCGATGAACCTGATTGGGGAGGTGATCCCCCTTTTTTAAGGGCTCGAGTTGCCGTGGAGATTAACAAACCTTTAAGACGTGGTGTTTTATTGAAGACGACCAAGGAAGGGAAACCAGACTGGTTTGGGGTTCAGTATGAAAAACTCTCATTTTTCTGTAAGTCGTGTGGAGTAATGAGGCACTCGGAATTGGAGTGTGAAACTCCAGCACAGAGAGATGATGTGGGGAGGCTCCCTTATGATCTGCAGCTTAGAGTTCATGAGGAGCCTAGAAGGAAAATGCAGAGTTTTGTGGATGCGGCTGCAGAATCGTTGGGAAGTGGCGGTTCTTCATCATCCGGGTATGGAAGGAAATCAGGTGGACGGACTGAAAAAACTAAACAAGCACATAAACCTCAGGAGGAGGGTTTTGCTGGTAACAATGATGAAGTCACGTCGCCGCTAAAAGGAAAAGAGCAAGATTTGGGTAAGGGTAAGGTGGCTGAAGTGAGTGCGGTGAATCGCCGATTGTTTCACTCTACTGACAAAAAGATGGGCAACCCGGCTCGGAAGAGGAAAGCAAAGATTGCTGGTAGTTTGGCAACAACGCAGCAGGGGGAGTCGGTGCAGGAAACTTCCAAGTTGGCTGTGGTGCTAGTTGGGTTGGTGACTACGAGAGTGTCAGAAATTGATGCGGCAACTGAGGAAAACACGGTTGCAGTGGATGAGCTGCATAAGAAACAAAGAATTTCAACTCCGGTTGAGATAAATGCGAGATCGGCAGCGGCTGCAAAGGTGCAGCCCCGTCGGGCACAATGAATCTTTTATCTTTGAACTGCCGGGGATGTGGGCAGCCCGAGGCAGTTCAAGAAATTCGCTTGTTGGTGAATGTGTACAAGCCTGCAGTGTTGTTTTTGGTGGAGACAAAGCTAGATAAGGAGAGGGCGATTGCCATGAAGCGGCAATTGGGTTTTGCTAATGCTGATGCGGGAAGTTCAATTGGAAGAAGTGGGGGTCTAGCTTTGTTTTGGAGGTTTGATGTTGTTGTGGCTTTGCAAACTATGTCTCACTCTCATATTGATGCGTTAATATCCTGTGAGAGGTTGGGAGTTAATAGGTGGAGGTTTACTGGGTTCTATGGGGATCCAAGGAGGGAGCTCCGGAAGAATAGTTGGTACCTTCTGAAATTTTTGCGCGCACAATTTAATGATCCTTGGTTGTGTGTGGGTGATTTTAACAAAATTCTGTGCACAACTGAACACTTTGGTAAGAGTGATCGGCAGCAGTGGCAGATGGCTGGTTTTCTGGAGGCAGTTGCTTACTGTGATTTGGTTGATCTGGGGTTTGAAAGTTTGCCCTACACATGGGATAATAGACAATCTGGCCGTGATAATGTTAAGGTCAGGCTAGACCGTGCCTTGGGGGATTCAAAGTTGCTGAATGTAGTAGGGGAAGCGTGTGTTTCTCATGTGGCCATGATTGAATCAGATCATTGCGCCCTCCTTATTCAACTGAAGAGGAAGTGTCAGAGCTCACAACGTGGGAGACGAAGTAAGAGGATGTTTAGATATGAGGAGATGTGGAATCGTCATCCTGATTTTAAGAACTTTGTTTCTTGGGTCCGGGATCCAGGTGATGGTCCAAAAGATTTTGTTTCGCTCACTTCATCGCTTGGGAAGCTGCAGGGTGCTTTACAGGAATGGGACAAGGAGGTATTTGGCTCAGTTAAAAAGCGGGTTACACAGCTTAGGAGGGAGCTAGATGATGAGAGGGGCAACACCCTCTATTCTGGACCAACAAATCGGGAACTAACTTTGATGGAGGAGCTTTCTGAGATGTTGGCCAGAGAGGAAGAGATGGAGCGACAACGGTCTAGAATTGATTGGCTCAAGGCGGGGGACAGAAACACGGCCTTCTTTCAGGCAAAGGCGAAGGCTCGTGCTAAATCTAATAGGATCCAATCAATTGTGAGAGAAGACGGTTCAGTGGCGAATAATCAGGGAGAAATTGAAGCTTTAGCATCGGCGTTCTACCAGGATCTTTTCACTGCCCAGGAAAATGTTCGTCCGGAGTTAATCACTCGGTTTGTTCCACGCAAAATCACTGACCAAATGAAGGAAGTTCTAGACAATCCATTTGATGATAGGGAGGTGGAGAAAGCCTTGTTTCACATGGCTCCCGGTAAAGCACCGGGGGTTGATGGTTTTAACGCAGGCTTTTTCCAGAAAAATTGGCTGTTGTTGAAACGAGATGTGATGGATGCGGTCCTAGGTTTTCTGAATGGGGGTAATCTGCCTGAGATTGTTAACAGAACTTTATCCCCAAAGTGAAGAATCCGTCAGATTTTACTCAGTACAGGCCTATTTCTCTTTGCAACGTTATTTACAAGATCTGTACAAAGGTAATTGCGAATAGACTCTGGCTAGTGTTGGATGACATAATCTCGGAGGAACAGAGCACCTTCGTGCCAGGCCGTTTGATTACAGATAAAGTTGTGATCGCTTATGAGAGCATCCATTACTTGCGGAAGAAGAAAGGAAAGCAAGGAGCTTGTGCGGTGAAAATTGACATGGCAAAAACCTACGACCGTGTTGAGTGGAACTATCTGCATGCAATAATGGGTGCTTTAGGTTTTTCGGACCGTTGGAGGAATCTGGTGATGAAGTGCGTCACCTCAGTGACATTCTCGGTGAGAGTGAACGGAAATCTCTCGCCCGAGTTCAAGCCGTCTTGGGGGATATGGCAAGGTGATCCTATTTCATCCTATTTGTTTGTGATCTGTGCTGAAGGTCTCTCGTGTTTACTGAAATCACAGGGTCCTCAACATATCTCACGGGGAATTAGGATCTCTCGACACTCGCCATGGATTTCACACTTGTTTTTTGCTGATGACAGTATGATCTTTATGCCGGCTACAAAGAGAAGTGCTGAAAGATTTAGCAATATTCTTAAGGACTATAATGAGGGGTCGGGACAGCTTGTCAATCGGCATAAATTGGCAATTTTCTTTTCTAGCAACTGTGATGATGAAGCTAGAAGAGAGGTACATGAGGTCTTACAGATCCAGAGTGAGGCTTTGGGGGAGAAATATCTAGGGCTGCCTACTTCAATTGGGAGAGTGGCTGATGGAGTCTTTAATTATGTCCCTGACAGAGTTCGCAGCTTCGTGGCAGGTTGGGGAAGCAGTTTTGTGAGCTGCACGGGGAGAGAAATTTTGATCAAGGCTAATGCCCAGGCAGTTCCTACATATCCGATGAGTTGTTTCAAGTTGTTCGCACCAGTTTGCAAGAAGCTGAGAAGCTATATCTTCAATTACCGGTGGGGGAGTGCGGTTGATAGCCACCGGATACATTGGCAGCGATGGAGTATGCTTACTCTCCCGAAAACTCGAGGAGAAATGGGCTTCAAAGATTTCCCGCTGTTCAATAAGGCGATGTTAGGTAAACAAGGGTGGCGTTTGCTGACAAGACCAGATTCTCTTTTCACAAGGATGATTAAAGGTAAATATGGACTTTTTGTCGGCAACTAGGAGAAGAAATTGCTCGGAAACATGGAGGGCAATGGTAGCAGGAAGAGAAGTACTGGAGAGAGGAATTATTAAGAGGATAGGTCCTGCAAGTTATCATGCCTGGTGGCGATGAAACCTCATTATCGTCTTCCAGGGGTTCAAGTTCAGTATGTTAGTGATTTATACCTGGAGGGAACTAGGCGATGGGATGTCCAGTGGGTCAGGGCGTCCTTCATTCCTCTGGTCGAAAAAATCCTGAAGATTACACCGGGAAGCTTGCTGGAAGAAGATGTGATCGCTTGGTCGAAGGAAAAACATGGGTGTTATTCTGTACGTTCAGCATACAGGATACTCCAGGAGAATCAAACGGTGCTGGACGATTCCGGAGCGTCAGCGTTAGAGGCAAGTAAGTGGTGGAAGGTTTTGTGGAAAATGAAAATCCCTCCAAAGGTGAGGGTGTTTTGATGGTGGGTTATCCATGGTTACTTGCCTATGAAAGCCGAACTCAATAGGAGGCATGTGGAGGAATCTGATAAATGTGATACATGTGGTGATGTGAGGGAAGATTTTTTCCACATCTCTGTGAAGTGCTCGTGGGCAAAGAAGTTTTGGGAGGCTGTTAAAAGTTTAACGGGGTTCAAGCTCCCGAAATTAAATCCATCAACCTGGGCGATAGATATCATCATGGGGGATCTCTGCGATGAGGTGGAGGCGGGTATTTTTTTGTGTGGTTGTTGGGTTCTCTGGAACGGAAGAAACGCATGAAGGCACGGCCGGAAGTCATGGGACGCAAACTCGGCAGCTGGTTATGTCGCCCAGTTGATTGAGGATTTGATTTGCTTGGGTGAACACAAAAATGACGTTCCGAGACGGATGGTGTCGGGTTGGAAGAAGCCGGAGATGGGATGGTTTAAAATCAATACAGATGCGGCTTATCGATCGCATGATGGTGCAGCTAGCGCTGGGATGGTGATCAGAGACTGCCAAGCCGTGGTGCGACGAGCTCGTGCGAAGTGGTATGAGAATGTGCCGGATGCGTTTACGGCAGAAGCAATGGCTGCTAGGGATGGTATGCAGTTGGCTGTGCTGCATGGATGTGTGTGTCTGTATCTGGAGGTTGATAATCAAACGCTAGCCAAGTGGCTGACGGATAGCAGAAGCACCATAGGAGGACTGTGCCATGAGATCAAGGAGCTTGCTGCTCTTTTTCTCTCTTTCAGAGTTAGCTGGGTTCATAGGGAGGCTAATAAAGTTGCACATGTTTGTGCAACTAAAGTGTCGCGTTCTAATCCTTTTTGGAGTTGTAACGACTGATGGATTTGTTTTTGAGTTGACCTCGGTCAACTAGACTTACGGCAAAAGAAGGACGTCCCTGTGTCCGACGCCGTGGTTGCTATCCAAATTAGAGTCCGTTTTTAGTTGCCGTGATCGGGAGGCAAACCTAATCCTACAGTGCTGCTATTTAAGCAGAGGGAATCCCCCAGGGTTTCCTCATGCCAATTGAGATTCACCGAATCCCAAAACCACCCTAACCGATCCCTAAGAGCGCTGGAAGGCACGAAAGCACGACGCCCTCGCCCCGGCCAGTGCCGTTGGAGACCTGAAGGTCGTCGACATCCAGAGAATACTCTCAAGTAGCGTCTTCGCTACACGAACCCCGACGTCATCCTCGCCGTCGAGTTCGTCGCCCCAACTACAAGCGACATGGACGCCACTGCCGCTGGTTTTAATCGTGATCTTACCCTAATCCGCATTAGATTAATCTGATTAGGTGTGATTAATTAGATTATTGATCCTGTTGGTTTAAGTTTTCACTAAGTACTGTTAATTATACAATAACAGTTGGTATGAGAGCCGACAAATTAGTCTAATTAGTCCCCTAAAATTTTGAGTTAAATTAAGCTCGGTTAGATCCTGATTAATGGGGGTGTTTTAGATTAAATTAAACTAAGATTAAGTTTTTCGGATTAGATTAGTTAAGTTTTTCATGTTTTAAGTTAAGATTGTTGTTTTAGATTAGTTTAAATTAAGCAAAGTTCATGCTTTTAGCCTAAATAGGGTTTCGGTTTCAGATTAAATTCATGTTTTAGATTATTTTTTTTGCCTAATTATGCCATGTTCCTAAGCTAAACATCACATCCCATAATTCCCAGAGAATTAGAGAGAGGGGAAAAATCCAAATTAGAATTTTTTAAAAAATCCCTCGGGTCCGAAACCCTAACCCTAAGATTAGGGGCTTACCTGGCCCCCGGCGTTCCCCACGCTGTCGTCCATCGCCCCGGCGCGGTCAACGCCATCAGCTCCGGCGGTCACTGTCGCCATTAGCCTCGGCGCGCATTAGCGACCGCACGCCGGCCCTTCCTC
>CM002484.1:2323791-2370177 GCA_000325765.3 Leersia perrieri | reverse complement strand
TATATATATATGATTTGTGCCAAAATTTTAGAAAAGCTATAGTACAGTGGAGACGAACAAAGGCATTCTGTGATAGATGGCCTACTCATTATTAAATTCCACTGAACAGGACTGCGAGGTGAGTGCGAGAATCACTGAATTCATTGGACCAGCCAAAATGTTGATATATGCCTTTCTGGCCGGATATATCGTATTTCGTATTATTGAAAATTGCCACTACAAGTTGTTTGGATGAATTAATTATCTATCCCACAATTTAACTTGCATCCAATCACATATGGCTTCAAGCAAAAAGAGTACATTCACCTGTCTATTCAATCCTGAATCTCTGATATAAAGTACTATGGGCCTGTTTGGGGAGCTTATGCCATCTGGAGAAGCTGCAGCTGGCAGAAACTGTCCCAAACAGTTCACAGCTTCTGAGAAGCTGTAGTTATATATTCTAGAAAATGAACTAAGAAGACAGAAGCTGAAGAAGCTGGGTTTCAGAGCTTTTCCAGATTCTCAGAAGCTGGCTACCAGACAGCTGCTTCTCAGAATCTTAATCTCCTCCAAACAGGTGTATATGCCAACGCCAACCAGGTCCTAATGATGAGGACATTCTCCACTATTACCCGCTGACAAAGACGCAACACATAACTGTCTAGTACAGTTGTAACGTCTAGTACGGTTGTAGTCGGGCGGCGAAAGTATGAGCTTCTGAATAATCCTACCTTGCTTAGCTAGGGAGGAGGAAGCCACCTTAAAAGGGAGAGCCATCCTTCCCCTATCAGACTAGTCTTTTAGGGAGTTTGGGCCTTTTCCCGAGTGGGTGCGCCGGAGTTGCGGTGCTAAGATTGCGGGATTCGGGGAATCCGGATCGGTGTGTCGGGCTTTGGGCGTATGGTGCTAAGATTGCAGGATTCGGAAAATCTGGATCAGTGTGTCGGGCTTTCGTCCAACCCCACCTGAACTGGACTCATCACCTAAGCTAGAATGGAACCTAGGCAACCAGATTGGAATGGTAAAGCAGACGTTGGATGCCCCCACATGGGCTAGTACAACGACATGGACATATACGACGAAACTGTACCACGGTGTCAGGATCCCAGAAAAATACTAAATTAATAAATTATCTGTTTAAGGTATTTTAAGAATAGTTTTTTTAAAATTCTAAAGTGAGGCTAGCTTAAACTCTATGAAAATTTTCGACTTGAAAATGGTTAAGATAATTTACTCCATCATTTCCTAAATGTGTGACACGTATCGTTAACTTAATTTTTGACACATGTTTGATCGTTCATCTTATTAAAAAATTTGTGAAAAAATTTTAAACCGTAGGTAAGCATAAAATTATATTTAAAAATGAGTCAATTGATAGAAAATTAATTAATAATTATGTAATTTTTTTAAAATAAGACGAACGGTAAAACATATATAAAAAAGTCAACGTCGTCAAATATTGCGTTTGAATGCAGTAGAAAGGAGATTGGCAAGAAAGAATAGGAAGGCGCATAAAACGAGAAACATTATTAGCACGTGATTAATTCGGTATTAGCTATTTTAAATTTGAAAAATAGATTATTTTGTTTTTTAAAATAACTTTCGTGTAGAAAATTTTCCAAAAAACCCGTATTTTTACGCACATTGGGAAGCGTGCCGAGGGGAATTGGCACCGTAGTAATTTGTCATTCACTAGAAATGAATGCAGCCTTAGGGAAGGAGGGAGTATTAAACACTTTGAGGCCACTAGTGTTTTCTGAATTTTTCTGGTAATTATTTGAGCCTAAGAAGTATTTTTAGTAAACGAAACAACATTTCAATATTTATTTAAATTAAAAAGTGAGTTCTAAATCATTTCCTCCCTCTAGGCCGAATCTCTTTCTCCCGGCCCATCTCTCCCTTCCATGCGTGTGTCTCACACCAGGCTGGCCCAGCAGCCTGAGCCAAGCCTCCACGGCGAAGTCCATTTTGTACCCTCGCCCACGCGAGCCGCAGACATGTGGGGCCTGCGTGTCATCCCAACCTCCAACTCTCCTCTCTCCTGCCCGAAACCGAGCCGGCAACCTCCTCCAAATTTGGCCGAATCCGGCACGAATCCTTCTGGATTTTTGAAGGGTTTTTGTCCTCTCAATCTTCTCTTGCTTTTCCCTCAAGAATCAGACCCCAGATACGCCTTAAATCGCAGGGATTTTGATCCTATCCGATTAGAACCGTTTTGAGCACCAAACCCTATCTTATTGCGCCGTTGAATCCCGTTGTTCCCTTGCCGATCTCTTCCTCTCGAGGCTATAAATAACACCCCTAGGGCCCCCTCTACCTCACCATGCCTCTGCTCGAGCTCCCATGCCCTAGGTCGTCACCGCTGGTTGTTTGCGCAAGCCGCCACTCGTCGCTGCACTCCAGTCGCCCCGTGCCATAGCCTTGGTCGTCGTCGTCCATCACCATCGACGTCAGTGGGACTGCAAGCCCGTGGGAAGTCCCGTCAATCTATTCTCCGTCGTCGCCGACCGCTGAAGCATCATCGCCGCCATTAGCCGCTCGGACCTCGCCGCCGGCCATCTCCTGTCACCGTTCGTCGTTGTCTTCACCATGATAAGGACCGTCGCGTCGCCCTCTCTCTCCTGGTGCCATCATTTTCCGCCACGGTGCTGTCATTAGTCGTCGCCACCATTTTCACGTGCAGCTGCCGCTAGCGATGATGTGGCACAATCACCTCAGCCGCAACATCGTCCTCCTTTTCTCGCGTGGCCGCCCAGTCCGCGTACACGTGGCACTTGTTGACTAGGGTTTGACCCGAACCAGTGGATCCAATCTGAGTCGTCCAATCTGATGGATCGGTCTTGGCCGTCTGTTTTTATGACGCAATAATCCTTCTTTTAATATGTAAAAGTTAATCTTTATTGCGTCATATTTCCTTTGATCGTTTCTTTATAAGCCAAAAGTAGATTAAATCTTGTTTAATTCATAACAAATTCATCCGAACTCTGAAATCGGGTGATTCAACTGGCTAGATTCTCCAAAAATTGAGATATACACATTAAAATATTAGTGTGTGCTTTTGTGGTGCTCTTCTATGTTATTTTCCTCCTTTTGTTATTAGCATTTAGTTTCTGTCATTTCCGAGGATGCGTTCTTCTACGAGGAGAATCCCGAGAGTTTTGCATGGAAAGTCATACAGTCCTAAACATATTTGAGCATGTTGATCATATATTCTCGCTATATTTTAACTGTTGCATTTATTTTTGAATGTTATTAGGAGATGATCCTATATACAGCCAGTTGAATCCATTTTCAGGACGGTAAGCCAACTGATATTAATCTTCATTGGGTTCACGACGCGGCCCTTTTTTTTCAGCTCATGTAAGGCATGTACCATTATAGTACGCACCACGTACTTTTCTCTAATTTTTTGTTACGCATGAGCTAACCAACATCAAATAAAAAAGTGAAAGGAAGGAGCACTAGCCAAAAGCATGTGGGAAGCTCTCGCATTGACGTACAGAAGATAAACGAGGTGACAAAAACAATTTGACGGTAATATATTTTATATGCATATTAATTCTCTGTGCGGATTAAAAGGGATATCGACCACAATTAAAAGTATAATTTAAAGTTTAAATGCTAGCATCTTAGTTGATAAACCAATAAGTAATTATGTATGTACGCAAGTAGCCACTATTAAAAAATATAAAGCCCATAATATAACAACATAGGAGAGGATTTGACCCCTTTCAGAATTTATTCTATCTAGTATATAGACATGTCCTAGATAAATTGTTCTAGGAGGGACAAATCACCTCTCTCAGCTTGCTATATTTTGGGACAGAGGAAGTACGTAACATATATAACATATATAGGGACGTGACTCGACTCATCGGGAGTCAAATTAGGACACCCACGAATGTTAGGGAAACTCAAGTGGGTTTTTTTATGAAAATTAATTAGTGATACAATGGATGTCGCAAACATGCGATGATCATTTTCCATCTCTTTGAGCATAAGCATATGTTAGGGAGCGTATTCGTGGATGTGATTGTGCACGTGTTGAATGCGTAGTGGTGTGCGCACGTGTTTGTCCAACATAATAAAAAAATAAATTAGCATAGGATGTGTTTTTTTCCATCATTAAACGTACCAAAGACTCGTGTTTAATTACTAGGTACTTCATCTGTTTCACATAAGAGTTGTGATTTTTATTTAATGTATTACCATTTGTTTTATTTAAAAAATTTAGTGTAAATATAAAAAGATAGATAGTGCTTAAAATATTTTTGATAATAAAATAAGTCAAACAAAATAAATGATACTTCATAATTTTTGAATAGACAAACAGAAAAAAGTTAGAACTTTTACGTTACAAAACATGATGTAGTACAGCATTAACGGAGGGTTGATTTTGAGGCCTCCTCCCTCCAATAATAAAGAGTACTCTAAAAGACAACTTCTTCTAGTGGTCTAGCTTTTAGCTCAAATACAAATGGCCACATAAGTCATTCTCACTTGATTGATAATAAAGTATATACAATAAATTATTTTTTTATTAAGAGATAATATTTATCTCACCTCTACTAAAATATTATAAAATATTATATGAGATAACATATAGTTACTCGTTTGAGGAGGCATGAGCACTTTCATCTCTACTTACAGGCACAGACTAAATGCAACATACGTACACATGTATGAGAATTCTATGCCACGTAAGGTGATGGTGCGAACACACTCTCGTGAAGGGTGGCCCGATCTTCACAACAGTAAGTTAAAAATCAAGAATAACTTGCTGTAGAAACAGCAGGTAACTAGCTTTATATCTGCCAGAGTTGGATGCGCCCGAGCGACGAGAAGAGAGACACCGAAACCGTGAGCACTTTGACTCGATCCCCGAACGACCGCAGAATCACAATCCGGGACCAATCCATAAATACGGTGCAGCCTGATTGGAAGCCATAGAGCACGAACTAGGGACCTCATAGAGATCTTCCTCACAAGTCCAAGAAGAACTTGCATGAACAAAGGGGTGTAAGACACTAAGCAGCTCGGCTGCAAAAACCTTATGTATAGGCACTTTTCTAGAGACAGATTTTAATTTACCATTAAAATTAGAAGTTTTCTAGTCTATAGGCACTTGTTAGAGGCACTTCCAAAATTACCTATGATATTTTTACTTTAGAGACATTTTTAAGGCATTGTAGTAAATTAACGGTCTAGAGGCATCTTTTTGGCACTTTAAATGTTGTCTCGTATATAAAGGCATTTTATTGAGGCATTTTTTACCTTTGTAGAGATATTTTTTAGATTGTTAATATATGGTAAGTAGCTGATAATGTACATATGTGTAAGAAACTTTATAAGGTTAAGATGGAGTTAAGGATTTTTTATCCAAGAGGTCTTGAGTTCAAGGATTAGCACCAACAAGAATAAAAACATTTTTTCTCTTTTTTTACACTGTTGTGCTAAATGCTCTTATAGACATAATATGGTGTCTCTTAAAAATGCTGCCAGATATTGAGACATTCTATAAAATGTCTTTTATTTTTTTTTAGACACTTCACCAGAAGACACTCATAAGGCATTTTCAAAAATACCTCTAGGCTATTCTAAAGTCATATGAAAAATACCACTATAGTATTAGAGAAATGTCTCTATATGGCCTTTTTGTTGTAGTTTCAGGTTATCAAATCATCAAAAGTTATCTTCTGAAATCACATAGGGGATATTTATAATAGAAACAACCTTCCTAGATAGGTATGAAAAGTCTTGGAAGTTTGAAGGAGGTCTCAAGAAGTGAAATCCCAAGAATATTCGCGCGTCTGTTTGGCTTCTGATTAGCCTTCCCTTCAGTAAAAAGGTCATTACTCCTTATGGAAAAGTCTAAATGACATGGGGTCGGTTGCGTTGGAAAGCTAACTTAATAAGCTTTCAACCATGTGCATATTGAACTACGAAATATTGTAGATTAATACAGTTTTGGCAGACTGTTCACCTTCTGAGCAGTGTCCACTGATCTGGCCATAACTTTTTAGTGGAAAATTCAATTGACAAGAGGTTTGTTGGGTGTGAAACTAGAATCAATAAGATTTCCAAAAAGTGTGCATTCACCTTCATAGCTTTTGAGAATCAAGAGTCATGACGATTTCTTGAACTGGTCCGTTTTGCACTATAGCGCTTTGATTTTCATGGTCCGGTTCAGCTTCCTCTTGTTGCATATTCCTAATCACAAGCAAAGTAGAATATTTAGGTTGTATAACATTCTCATCTATCGATGAATTAAATGTAGCAAGGAGTGAGTTCATCTGTTGTTGTAGTTTCTTCGCACAACTTTGCGTAATCGGTTCTTCCATTACTTGTCACCTGTAGCAGTAGTTGAACGTGGTATACTCTTGACTGATGTCCTCATCAGGTGACGTGCTCCATTCTTACGGTACGGACGGCACGCATGTATGCATTGCATCTAGAAGAAATCCGGACCGTATCAATCGAGCATACTTCACTCTCAAATGCAAATGCTTAATTGCAGTATTAGATTTGGGGGTCGTGTCGTCAATATGACAATTAATTTGTTGTTGTATTTTAAAACTGATCAAACGATCGAGAGTGTGTAATCGTATCGACCAAGCAGTCGGTTCCCCATCAGCAGTTATATATAATATTTTGAAATAAATATTTATAATCTCTTTGAATATAATTGTAATGGCCGCTATGTATGTAACTAAGTTCATAGCAAAATATCCGTAATTTTTAAAAAAAGTAAATTGCACAAAACCTCGGGTTTTAAAGTCTCAGTTTCACAAAACCACATGTGGCACGTAACCCCATATATTTTGATATTAGTCTTTCACAAAACAACACCATAAAAAAACTCCACCCAAATATGATATGTACGTAAAATATTATTTGATCAATCTTTTGTTCATGTAAGCATATAAGAGTTTATTTTCCACACCATATCATACTATAAGTTTTTCAATCCACATATCAAATTTCGGTATAATTTATTAATTGTGAAATACTAATACAGAATATCTGAGGTTTGTGACACATACCAAAATATCTGTGATTTTGTGAAACTTGGACCATAAGACATGGGGTTCTGTGCAATTTACTCTTTTAAAAAAGAAATACGACAGTTCGCTTGTATCAACGAACGGTCAGTCGCTACGGTTTTGACTTTGACTGTTTGATCAACATATGATATGTCTGATGCTTGCTATCTCTCCAGAAAAATACTCCAAATTAAACAGTATAATATATCCAGAATATTTCGAGACGTCCTTTGACGAAGGGATGCATCAATCAATATTCGCTAATATATATCGATCTGAAAGATCGATTTAGCTGGAGCTCTACGACAAACCTCCTTAATTAGGACGCTTTACTTAAGACGTTGTATAAGGTGTCTTTCTTTAGAGACGCAAATTGAGACGTAGATCCGTATAATTACAAGGAAAAAGTCTGAATTACCTCCATAAACTCTTGCGGCAGTCTGAATTACCCTCTCCAACTCAAATACCAGACATTTTTCACCTCGAACTTTAAAAACCAGACATAAAACCCCTCCAACACTATTTTAGGTGGTTTTTGACCTGGTTGACCCACATGTCACAGCCTAGTCATACCAAAAATAAGTAAGGGCCCACTTGTCATTCACTTACTCTTTTTCCCTCTAATTTCTTCCCTCTTCTCTACTGAACCGCGGATACTGAGCAGGGTGGTCTCGCCGAGGTCCCCCGTCACCGGCTCCGGGGAGGACACAGCGATGGCTCAAGCGAGGGCAGAACTAGAGCACCATGAGCACCGCCCATCATATCCCTCTCTCTTGCCCTCTTTCTTGCTACAGTGGATGTGCGGCGACGAGAGGCGGCGAGGAGGTGGCTGCGACCACGACGGGATGGCTACGGCGAGACAGCTGCAGCTATGGCGGGCAGGCGGATGCGGCAATACGGCTACGGCGGTGGCGGGGAAACGGTTGTGGCCACTAGTAAGGCGGCGAGGAGGCGGTTGCGGTGGCAGCAATAGCGACTGGGCAGCGGGGTGACAACATGTCTGCGGCGAGACGATTGTGGCTATGGCGGGGCGGCTTCAGCGGCGGTGCCGTGGTGAGATGGCTACGGCAAGGATGGGCGGGTGCAGATCACCGGCTCACCGCTGCCCATCTTCCACAGCGACGGTCATGTTCCCTCTCCCCCGCCGCCCTTCTCCGCCGGCATCCGCAAGCTCCCCGCCGCCTCGCCCCTCCTCCCCATCCTCGACGTAATCCACCTATGCTACCCCGCCATCACCTCCACCCCCTATCCCTGGCACCTCCGCCTCTACCGGCGGCAGCAATGCCTCCTCCAGGACCGACGCCATCGACGGAGCAAGTCTCCCCACCGCATAGCCGCTGCTGGAGTAGGTCTCCCCATCACCTAGCCGCCTCCTCGTCGCTGCCGCTGCCACATCCACCTCCCATCACCGCCATCGCCGCCACAACCACCTCCCCACCGCGGCGCCGCAGCCACCTCCTCGCCGCCTGCTCGCCGCCGCTGCGTTCCTACAAGAAAGGGGCTGAGGGAGCGACAGAGAGATGGGGAAAATGAAAGAGGAAGAGATGGTGCGTAAGTCTGACATGTGGGCCTATCAGTCAAATCTTTTCAAAACAGCCTCAAATAGTGTCGGAGGGGATATTTTGTTTGGTATTAAGAGTTTAGGGTGAGAGATGTCTGATTTTACAGTTTAGGGGGTAATTCGGACTGCCCCAAGAGTTTAGGGGGTAACTCAGACTTTTTCCTAATCACAATAAAGACGCAGAGTGAGACGCTTTAGAGTTTGTCATAAGATTAAATCATACAAATACGAATGTTGAGATGCTTTAAAATGTCTTATACGTGGAGACAAATATTGAGAAATTTCTCACTGCCATTGAGCTATGTACATTTTTTACAAAATGTATACAACTTAATTCTCTTTCAATTGTAGCAAGTAAGCATTGGGAGATCTGCCAAAAGGTCAAAAACTAGTCATAAGTGCACAAAATCAGTCATTCCACAGGAGGATGAAACTAGTGAGGTATATGCAAAATTAGGTATACTTGCAATAATTAACTAGTGATACATTGATGCACTGTGCAAAAACTCTTATGATTTTGGGTTGTGTTATAGGTTCATGTTTTGGAACAACTTCACAGCGACAATACAAATGGATTTGACAATAACGTACATATTTCATATGACAATGTCCAAGCTATATCAAATTATGCACAGGTGATAGTGTTCATTTGCTAATTTTGTTTGATGCTTTCACATTGTCTAAGTATTAACGTTTATAATGAACTGTAGAAATTAAGTAATACTAGTACAAAAGCTAAAGATCGTCGTGCCAATTTGTCTGGACCACATGAACATGCATTTGCGACGGTGAGTTATGATGTATCACTATTGATGAACCAATATATGATTTTAATAACTTGCACATAATTCTGCTGGATTTTAACTATAGAAACTAGGCATGGAAATCTCCACTAAAAGGCCCAAACCAAGTCAGAAGAACATGGGATTGACAATGCCACATGAGCCTAGAAATAATAAGGTTTATTTGATTGGTCAACATTGATTATTTGATGCCTTACTTCTGCAATACTAATTAAGCTTTCTTATATATTACAGGGCTCTATTCGTGAACGAGCTGGTAATGATATTACAAATAAATTTGTTAACAACCTTGAGCATTCAAATCCAAATGGCCAGGCAATACCAAATAGTGTGCATGGTGCTGCATCATTTACTTGATAACCATTCAACTAAAGTTCGCCAATGTGATATCAATAATTTACCACGTATTTTGCAGAAGTTATGTTCTGCCATCTCAACTAGAGATAAAGAGATATATTCTACTACAATTTTACCAAATCAACACATGACTTCAAAGGTGAGTTATCGAAATCTTACTCTCCACTAAACATCTTGGAGTTTGGAACATTTATATAATAGAATCAACTTTATGTTGCAGCAAGCGAAAACTGAAAGCTCTGCAAAAAGGCCGAGAAGTAATGAATGTTGTGTGCAATTAGTTTTATCACATAATGACAATACCAATCAGGTAAGTTTAGACTATTGATGAAAAGGAAAATGTGTTATTGTTGTGTGGTTTTTCCTATACTAATTCTAATCTTGTACACACATCATCACCTTGATTTGATGGTTTACATTTTACACCACAGGGAGCTCAGAGAAAGGAACACTACAACAACCTTCATCCAAATCAGTATGTGTTTAGTATTGGTTGTGACAAATAAGTCTCTTAGCTTTATGAATAAAAATTCTCTGGTCACATTAACGACATCACATTTCTTGAAATGATAGGACATAAAGGAGGTCTACTTGTTCTCCTTACATCCAAGATAAAAAAAACAAAGTTGTGGCCAAAGGAAGTTTAGTAACTACAGATTGCACACATGTGGTTGAAGGAAACATGCTTGGAGATGAATATTTTGGGGTGGCTGTTCATAATTTCATGAAAACTTTTGGTGATGAGAGGCTACCTAGACCATCTGAAAATTGTCGTACAGTAAAAGACGCAGTTGGTTTTGTTGTTGCTTGGCCCCGTTCCTATGTAAGTGATAAATTCCATCAACTCCAAGTATATATACCTTTTCAGTAATGCAATATATATTTTCACTTCTTGATACCCTTATAACACCTTCCAATTTTCAAGTGAAAAAGCCAAGGAATAAAATTTCAAACCACTCGGTATGCTACTTGCAGCTTAATTTATTGAACTTCTGCTTGATAACCACATTTGCTCATATCTGCCATTTTGACAATATGGTTTGCAGGACAAAGAAGGAATGTGAAGAAAATAGATCAAAGGAAAGATGTTCCATTAGAAAAAAAGGATGGGTGGAGGCTGTGATGGACATTCTAAGTTGAAGACATCTTTTTAGATAGATTCTAAGAATTAGTTTTATGTTCAAGATGTTTTATTGAGCTTTACATTTTTATTCACTCCTGAACTTAATTATCGTTGTTTAGTGTGTATGATTTTTTAAGATGTCAGCTCTATTATTTATATTATTTATGTGAAGATCTTTTTTCCTTGATTATTATCTCTCTACTGTATATTTGAGAAGTTCAGAAAATTGAATTGCCTAAAAAGTTGTTACATACTCCCTCCGTCCCAAAAAAATACGTTTCTGGGTTTAAATCTGGACATACACAATGTCCACATTCAAACCCAGAAACGCATTCTTTTTGGGACGGAGGGAGTATAACATATGGGAAAAATAAATATATAAATTATAAATGAAGACGTGAAGACATGCATCTGTATATGCGTAACGTACTAATCAATAGGAATAAACATCCGTATTAGATCATGCAAAAAAATACATCAAAATATTATTGAGATGTTATATAGCGTCTCTACAAACGTGTCTATGCTAATTGAATCAATTTGCAAATGCATTATATAGAGATGCTATTAAAACATCTCTACGCTTTACTGTGCGTCTCATATATTTGAGACGCTCAAAGCGTCTTTATATTTTTGAGACGGTCCTTGGAAGACGTTTCTACGACGCTATATAAAAACGACTCAAATTTCTAGTAGAGACGAAACAAGACGTCTCTATCTTAGAAATAAGATGTCTTACACGGACATTGCACACCAGCGAAATTTTGTACTTTTATTTCTCTAATATTTTCTTTTTCGAATGTAGTTCGTTTCAACACATTAGATCGTTATGAGTGGTCATTAATGTTGGAGATTCTAGATTTATGTTCTCTATTTTAGGAAGGTACAGTGACTATGTGAATCGTTGGGGTCATGTGGTTTTTTATTTTAATTGAGCTGTAAATTTTAATCGAAATTGCTAGCGATCACTCGAGTGATCGATTCCCCAGAGTAAAATCATGTGATTTTCTTGCCCAACGGTTTGCTTCAGGATTTACGGTCTTGCTTCGTCTCCGGAGAACGGCAATGAACTCCAGTAAAAGACTGGTAATTTAGGTTTTCAGAGTTTAGACAGTGAGAAAGGGCGCTTTGAGGGTGGGGAAGATAAATGTGTTCCCCACCTTAATGAGATGGCTGGACAGCGAAGGCCCAACAGCGAGCTGATGTTGCTGTTGGTGAAAGTTTGTGGTATGAGGGGTTAGGCGATGGCATCTCGATGGCGAGGGAGGTGAAGAGGAAGATGATGTGGGGGCATCTGGCCGCTGCTTGGATGGAGGAGTGAGAGGAGGAAAGAGGAAGGGGAACGGAGGGGGCCGGCCTAGTGAGCCTTATCGGCGCCACTGGCGGTTTTTGGCGTCAGCAAGGTATGGATGGCTTGCCGGGTGGGGAGGTGAGAGGATCAGGAATTCAGGATGTTGCGGTGGTGTTGGGAGGAATTGAGGAAGAGCTCGATGAACATTTAGGTTTGGAGGGCAGCATGAATCCTAAATCCTAAATCATCATCTAACAGTTAAATAATTGTGTGACAGTTTAAAAAATCCACTCACGTGATTAGCAAGCAATCCCATTTTTAATTTCCAAAATCAACCTTTCAGGTTACTCCTTTAATAATTATGTATCTTATTTTAAGAAAAAGGCACAAATAAATTTTATTGTTAAAAATTCTTTTAAAAATTTGTTGGAACTTTTTTATAAAAAAAATTACTTGCAAAATATTTTTTATTGAGAGCTAGTAATTTCACAGAGACGGTGGAGAGCCGGTACAGAATGTTGCGCAGGTCAGTAGATGGTAGAGACACGAACAAGGAGTAGCATCAGAAGTGTGAGGGCATTTAACAACACAAACCAACCGGCCCACCATCTTAGCTTTCTACTCTTGTGGATCCAAAGATGATACAACGGTAGTTTAGGCCCAATTCTAATTGGGCTTGCTGTACAAGCAGAAGCAGGTGTAAACTAACCCACGGTGAGAAGTTGTAAAGCCTTTGTAGCCGTCCACACTCTATAATGATACTGCACTCCATCTTTGTGCTCTCTCAAATAGAGTGTGGCACTAAGGCCGATTTCTTTTCAGCTTATTTAGAATTATTATCTACCGGATTATTATAGGCACGCTTTCCAAGCCATCAAACGGTGTATTTTTTGAAAAAACTTTTTATATGAAACTTCTTTTAAAAAGTCAGATAAATTTATTTTTAAAGTTTGCAATTGCTAATACTCAATTAATCATACACTAATAATATTTCTCGTTTTACGTGTCCGAAATAATTCCCTCCCCTCCCTGGGCAGATTCAAAAGGGGCGTAAATCCAACTACACCGCAAGTCTTTCATCAAATATACAGGTCTAAGTTACGGCAATATAATAGAAATTATGCAACAAATGAAAAAAAATCAAATGTGTAGGTCATGAACGGACTCATCTTGTATTAAATGTGCATACCTAATTTGTGCTATGAAACTCTACAACATATTACATACCACCTGCATTCCATAGTTCTTGATATTTTCCACAACGTTGAGGTCGAAAATTAGACTTTGACTGTAAACAACTCCTAAAGTATTTAGTTTGAAGACAACACGATGTATAGTCTGAAAAGTTAATTAAATTTAATAGAAAATCATATATATGTTTTGGAATATAATAGAAAAGAGTTATGGAACGGGAGTGACTATTATGGTACGTGTATCCTCCCTACTCCTCCAATACATCTAATCTGTTGAAAATTTTAATGTTTATCTGAGTATTAACTTCTTCGAGTTTGATAGCACCGCCTGATAAACTTCTTGCATGTTGACTATATATAATTTATTTTGTTCTCCACAAAATTAGAATGCATGTTCGGTTGGTCCAAAGATATATTAATCTAACACGTTCCCTGCCTAACTAGCTGGGCCAATTATCCTATTGTGTTGGAGGGAGGCGGTGGCTAGGTTAGGTGACTTGAGAGGAACAAAATTTGTTTGTTGGCCTAGCCTCATATTCTGTTCTTGTTCATGTGTTGGTTCAGCATTAGCAGGAGCTAGCATTGGTTGCAGTTTCTTGGAGATAAGAACTGACCAATATAACTCTGAACATGTGCCATGCCATTGATAGGCTTGTATGAGCAAGATCAATAGTCCATTGCATACTTCAATTTTTTTCCATGTCATTCACAAGTAACTTATAGCTAATACATACAACAAGAGACTCTAATACCTCATCTTGTTTTTTCATAACAATAATATTATATTCTTCATGATCCTATCATATATCTTTATTTGTCTTGTAAAATGGTTCCTTTTTTTGAATTGTCTGTGCAGCCTAGCTCTAAATTATGCATCCATCCACCTCCTCTCCCCTACTTTCTCTATGCCAACTCAGCAAAAAAAAGTTTTTGGAGCTAACGCTCCTATTGTACTCGCTCTGATGCCAGCACACTAGGTTGTTAAGCATTTTCCTAGCAAAAAAAGGGTCGTTAAGCATTTTACATCATCTGCACATTTTTCGGTGAGAAGAATGACCGAGATATTGAGAAGTACAGAGATCTGAAATTTTTTACCATCGTTTGAACAGTCCTGATCGTGACATATCAACAGATGTTTTGAGTTTGGGATCATTTCTAGAATGCCTGCTTTTGCACAATTGTAGATCAAGTGCGTTCAATCAACAGGAATGACCAGGCAAATAGCTGCAGTACGTCTCTCCTAATGTGGTGAAAAGGTTTTTTTAATTTTATTTTGCCTTGTGGATGAAACGAATGACATAACAGAATGAGGAGACATCGTCATCAGACTAGTCAAGAACATGACAGGTTCAGAATTTATGTGATGCAAGCCTAGCTAGTTTGGTGACAGATACAATTTATAAGTAAATTGCATATATATATAAATCCAGGGACCAAGTGCCCATCTTTTGTACATATCGACGTGAATAGAATAAAACCCATATGATCGATGGCAAAATGATCAAAGTTGGTTGACCATTAGTTGAGACCTGAAATCGACCGATCGATCGATCTCTCAATGCGATGGAAGATAAGACACAGTAATGTTCGACTGTACCTGTCCCCGATTTTAAGAATCGAAATCTCCATTAATTAATTGATCATTGTCGTCAGAGATGGTCCTGAAATGGAAGAACAGCATCTGAACCTTCCACACTGCTGCTGCTTGCTTTGATGCTTTCTTTCAGTTTCAGATATCTTGTAGTAGTAGTCTCTATGAGTATTGAGTGGTTAGCTAGCATCTCGCGTAGCCAATTTGCATGCACACCACAACAACCGCATCGATCGATCGATCGAGAACTCACGTACGTCGCCTTCAATTCTCCAAGAATAATTAGCTGCGTTGCGCATAACAATTTCAATACAGCGACTCGCACCTAACCTAACCCGGCAACCACTAATCAAACACGCCAAGAAACCGATCGAGCAAAAAGAAATTGAAGCTTTTTCAGAGTAGCATGAAGCAAGCTGCTGATCATGATCAGCGAGTCAGTGATCACTCTCGTCAAACACGCCAAGAAACCTAGCAAATAAAAAGAAAGAGAAAATTGTTTTTATTCCAAAGCAGCATGCAGCTGCAGCACGTACTCTGTTTCACTTGCTTATGTTCGTTCGAGTTTATAGAAATTATAAAAAATTAGAAATATTTAGAAAAAAATAGTTTCATTAAATCTAACACTAAGTATATGTTTATAATACATTTGTTTGATATTAAAATGTCGTTTCGCTCTTCTACAGATTTGATCGACCTTAAGAAAGCTCAACTAAGGATAAACCAAAAATGACTCGGTTTGAAACAGATTACCAAGCAGAATGACATTGTACAGATTATTTACTTAATTGTAGGGATAAATTAAATATTTTAATAAATATACTTAATAGGTAACATAAATACGGTACTCAAACAATGCAGTAGAAAATCATTTTTCTTAGAAAAAATATTTTTCAAAGCGTGAACAAAATAATCCGTTGCTCCAAGAATATAGCTAAGGATATTCCGTAATATTTCTGGGACAATGAATCTGCACAAAAAATTTGTTACTTTAGAAAATATTATATTTTTTTCAGAAATAGCTTTACGCTGGGTTGGAACTGTGGAAGCAGACTCACCCTCGCCAGAGCTCCAATCATTCAGGTGCGATGAATGGCCGGCCGGCGTCGTCGCTGTCCCCGGAAGAAGCGGCCGGACGGACGGCGAGGACGCGAGGTGCCGTGTGCGTTGCAACCGGCGGCGGCGGTGCCACCTAGCTTGGCTGCGACGGCTGTGGATAGGACTGCAAGTGTACGTAGGCAACATTGACACACGCCGGCTTGCGTGCGTGGGCGTCGCCGTCCGACACAGCTAAGATTGCTTGCGACCTCTGACCTCTTCTTCTGCAGTTCGCCCGATTCACCAACCTGCAGTTAGTTGCCTCCTTCTGTCGCCGTCACAGTTAACTCGCATCGATGGAGTAGTACCAATACATGCCTCGTCGTTTCGCACGCGGCCAAAGGTCGTCGTCTTTTCAGGCATTTACAGTCGACAGCAACACTCTTCAGTTTTTATACAGTCCAAAATCCAAATGGAAACTTGTGAAATCTGGATGTTTTGTTCCACTGAAACAAGTGGGTGTGCAAACAGTCTGTTCTCTTGTTCTGAACATTTGGGTAATAATCACTCGATCAATAGTTGTAACTGTTAACTGTAAGTCTGCAACTAGTACCATTATTAGCCTGATTTTGATCGTGTGCGTTTTTGCAGTTCTGCACTCTGCAACAGGTTATTCTTTTCTCTGAATTTTAGGTAACAATCGTCCAATCAGTAGTGGTAGCAGTACCTGCAGATTAAGGATAGGATGATCAATGATGTGAGTGCGAGGAAAGATGGCAGCTTTGTTAGCACAGCACAAGTGCAAGTTCGTTATGAATGTCTGTGTCTGTCTCACTGTCTGTCTCTGTGTGGTGGTGGTGCATTTTCAGAGAGGAGAATTCTTTATAGTTCGCTGACAACAGGATGCCAATTAAGCTGATGGCTACTGTCACCACCACTGTCATCTCGTTATTGTTCATACTAAAGTTGGTTGCTAGCTTAGCTCACTAGTAGCTCCAAATACAAGTCTTCACTCATAATGGTTTTGCTGGTCCATGCCTCCATGCATCAAGTGGACGTTGCATTGAGTTGGGTCTTTTCCCATCACTCTCTCTACACCTCCATTTGATAATTTTGATTCGATGATCAGTTGGGCAGCAACAGTGATTAGCTTTTGCTTAGTTGATGCCTATGTCTGAATCACATTAAGAACATCTTCTTTGGTTAATGGACATGTATATGTTGCTGATGGTCGATCCTGCTGATGTTGGTGAAGGCAATTAATTCATATATCTATATCTCTGTTTCTTTCTTTCTACCATGATTGATTATTCTGTTCTAACATGAGATGTGTGTGTGTGTGTGTTGGCTTCCACTGTTTGTGATCTCAGTTGCTAACTGAACTATCACTTGGCCACTCTCTCATACAACAAAAATGTCACTGTTGCAATTGAAATGGTGAAGGAGATATCTTCCATTTGGCAGGATAAAGATCACAGATGAAACCAACCAACTTGCACACTCACAATTAACTGTTCTTTCCAATTATCTATCAACCATCATCATTGCAGACGACTAGTAGAGTCTTGAAAGGCAACTAGATGCAATCCATTGCAGAGAAACTGACAGATTATTTGAGCCCAGTTTCGTCGAACCGGAGACGCAAGGAATAAAGGCCAAAGACACCGGTCAACCATGCATGAACCATAAACACACGCAACTTGTACCTACATGCATTTTTCATGCCTTATAATTATCAGTCTTTTTTCTCATTTTTAATAATAAAATAGTGGGACCAAGACAGTCCAACTGATTAATATAATTTAAAAAATAAACAGACAGTTGTATACAGCATTGCATCAGAACTTATTATTCATTTTATCTCTCACTTTAGTTTGCAAATAGAAATGGACAGAGGAACGCTCTGTTACTCCTTACTGGCAGTATTATACTGCCAGTAGAAATTATATAAATCGATCGTTTGAAATGGTATATTAGTCATTTACTAATAAATGAATAGGGGTTTTCGATCTCCTTTATGAAACGGTAGAAGACACCGGATCCAATCGACTTTATTTCATCGAAATGAACGGTGGATCGTTCGGCCGTGATTCAGCGTTTGTGACGACGGTGGAGACGCATTGGTTGTGATTCCGGTGGGGGCATCACTCGGATGGAGATGTAAAATTACAGTTTTACTCCTCCATGGCATTTTTTCCTTAGATGATCGAACCCTCCAAATTTCTACTGAAAAAAAGTTATAGATCTACTAGGTCCATATTGTTTTATACTGCCAGTAGGGAGTACCAGAGCGAAGCTCAAATGGATAATGCATTAAATAATAATAAAAAATACTTGAAAATCATATTGATTCTACATCTCACTTTAATTTGTAGCTGGAAATGGTTAATAAATTAAAGATAAAAAAGAATACTTGATACCACGTTTACATCACAAAAAGCTAGTAGCCGCAAGGAGAATGCCGGTCCATCACGTTTGCTAACTACTACTCCTAGGCAAATACCTCTGCCAGAAGACTGAATGCGAAGTATGCAGGCAACCTACTACCCATGCAGAGACAAATCAAACACCAAAAAGGTGGCAAGATTTCAAAGGGAGAGACAAATCCTTCTTAGCACGGGACTGGTAGTGGTAGCAGCAGAAGCCAGTGATTGGTAGAAGGGCAACTAATTAGCTGGCTAACACAATTGTTTCTCAATCATTATCATTTCTTTCGTTAGTTTAAAGTCTCTCTCTCTCTCTCTCTCTCTCTCTATCTATCTATCTGGTGCTGATTGCAAAGCCACCCACACCACCCATAATGTAATGCTCACCCAAAAGTCCCCACAAAATCACATGGAAGTCGCCTCTTCCCAATCACATAGCAAGCAAAAGAAGAACAAAAAAGGATTGTTCCACAGCTCATAAATCAGCTAACCCCGTTCTTCCTGCCTCCCTCCATCCCTCAAGTTACCAACCACCATACCGTGCTACCGGGCACGAAAGAACAAACAGTCAGTCCCTAGAACCCGGTTCGTTGGATGGAGTATCAACGCATAGCCCGAATTCGAGAATCCTATTTAGCGACCGATCTCGATAACAATAGGTCCCAACCAGGGATATTCAGTTTGAAAACATTTGAAATTTGAGAATATTGATTGGAAATTATAAAAACCAATTGATAGCAGGGACGGATTCAACGTGGGTGCAGGGGGATCGAGTCCCCCCTACACCCAGCGAATCAATGGGAGCCCCCGAAGCCCTCCCTTAAAAATTTCGCCATATATAAGAGTTAAGAAGTCAGAAGAATAGGAGAGGAACTTTAAATCTCCCTATTTTCAGTTCCTGGATCCGCCCCTGATTGATAGTTTATTGAAATTTTCAATTTTGAAGTTGGAAGCTTTCAATTGAAATCAATCAGAAAATTCAACTGAGAAGTAATAAAAAAATCAACTTAGAAAGTAATAAAGTTTCAATTAATAGATGCTGGTTGGGACCAACAATCGGGCCAACTAGGATTTCCCGTCCAAATCACCCTAAGATAACACTTGAACCGTCCTAAGCCAATCGAATAGGATGCACAGTTGCACACTAACGGCCCAAATAAAGCATCATCCATATCAGTGACAACTGCATTCTACTTTCACGATAGTGGATCTCATTCTGGTTTGGATGGTTATACCCTCGAGTCGAACGTACATCTTGACCATCCCAAATGAACCGGACAACATATCATACGATCCCTACCGTCCGATACCGATCGGACAGCTTCCCAACCTGAATGGTAAAGGAACCGGACTCGGACCCGGCCGGAACAGTGCTTGCCGAATACCGACGGCACAAAAAGGTAAAGTGCCACACACACACACACACATGATAGTACATTTCTACTACATGGGAGTCCCATATGTGCCAGCCAGACCAGACCGGCGCCGCACGAAAACCTCACGCCTCGTCACGGGTTGAAACTCTGAACGCCTATAAATCACGCTCCCCATCTCACCACCCTTTCCACGCATCCTCTCCTCTCCTCTGCTCTCAAATTCTTTTGCCAATCTTCTTCGCATTAGCTTTTGCGTGAGCAATCAATCGATGATGGCGATGAGGTTGGGGGTTGTGTTGGTGTTGGTTTGGTTGGGGACGGCGGCGGCGGCGCAGAAGTACAATGCGGTGTTCAACTTCGGCGACTCCATCACCGACACCGGCAACCTCTGCACCAACGGCAAGCCGTCTCAGATCACCTTCACCCAGCCTCCCTATGGCCAGACTTACTTTGGCTCCCCTACTTGCCGCTGCTCCGACGGCCGTGTCCTCGTCGACTTCCTCTGTAATAACAATTCGATTGATTCGATTCGTGTTTCTTGGTTAATTTGATTGGTTGATTTTTGATTTTTTTATGTTGTGTGAATGTATTGATTCGTGTTTCTTGGTTAATTAATTTGATTGATTGGTTGATTGTGTGTAAATGTGTTTGTAGGTAGTAAGTTTGGGCTGCCGTTCTTGCAGCCGTCGAAGTCGACAAGTGCTGATTTCAAGAAAGGGGCGAACATGGCGATCACCGGAGCGACGGCCATGGACGCGAGCTTCTTCCGTACTCTTGGCCTCTCCGACAAGATCTGGAACAACGGCCCCATCAGCTTTCAAATCCAGTGGTTCCAGCAAATCACCTCCTCCGTCTGCGGCCAAAGTAATCACTCACTCACTCACTGCTCTCACTGCCATCAAAATTAAATCTTTGCCCCCCTTTTCTCTGACGAAACTGACGAGACTGATCAATTCACCCACCATTTATCATGCACCATGTACAGATTGCAAGAGCTACCTGGCGAATTCACTGCACGTTTTCGGCGAATTCGGTGGCAACGACTACAACGCGATGCTGTTCGGAGGCTACAGCGCCGACCAAGCAAGCACATACACTCCCCAAATCGTCGACACGATCTCCAACGGCGTCGAGAAGCTGATCGCCATGGGCGCCGTCGACATCGTCGTCCCAGGCGTTCTCCCCATCGGCTGCTTCCCAATCTACCTCACAATCTACGGCACATCGAGCAGCAGCGACTATGATAGCCTTGGCTGTCTCAAGAAATTCAATGATTTGTCTACTAACCACAATAATCAGCTCAAGTCCAAGATCTCTGCGCTGCAGAGCAAGTACAAGTCGGCGAGGATCATGTACGCCGACTTCTACGCCGGCGTCTACGACATGGTCCGCAACCCCGGGAATTACGGTACGCGCACATCGACGCGTTAAAATTCTACGTTTTTTTTAATTAACGTTGGTTACGTCAACTATTTATGTCCGGAGGGAGTATACAAGAAATTCTAGGTTTTGCCATCGACGTACTTGTATTTGGTTAGTTTTCGAAAATAGAGCGGTTTTTAATTTTAGTAGGAGCACACGAGACAGGCAACGTGATGGGTTTAAATTTGTACACACGAGCGGCAGTGGTACATTGCACTGGTGCCATGTGCGCCGTGGCGAGATTCCTCAGCAGCTGCCAGTGAGTGACCAGTTGCTAAGTAGGGTAGTGTCGTACATCCGACATGGGCAAGGGCAAATCCAAGCTCGTGATTGCAATTTTTATATGGGGGAGAAGTCGTCTTGTTCCAACGACTAGCTTGACACCCAAATTATGCCAGAATAATGGCTGATACGTACACCGGTTAGGTGACTTGTGGACGTATGTTTTTTTCTCCCACAAATCCAACTCAACTGCTGGCATGTTCGGTCCCTCACCGGAACTCCCATGTTCCCCCCACAAACAAACACATGTCAGTGTCGTGTCAACGATTATCAGTTTCGTATTTATTTGTTGTGTGCATCATAGCTAATGCAGAGACGTAATTAATGAAATATTTCTTTTCTAATTGATATATAGGGTTCAGCAGCGTGTTCGAGGCATGCTGCGGGTCGGGCGGTGGCAAGTACAACTACAACAACAATGCGAGGTGTGGGATGTCAGGTGCATCAGCGTGCTCCAACCCGGCGAACCACCTCAGCTGGGACGGCATCCACCTCACCGAGGCGGCTTACAAGCAGCTCACAGACGGTTGGCTCAACGGCCCGTATTGTAGCCCGGCCATCCTCCACAGCTAGGCACAAACGCCTGGGGAGAACGAGTCATTAGTTAATTTATTATTTTATTAAGGTTGGTGGTTATTAATTAAGAGGGGATTAATTAAAGGGGGGTTTATAATTGGGTTCTTGATTTTATTTCGGTGGCATATGGTGGTGTGAGGGTGAAATGTTTTACCTACGTTGCCAAAAAAGAGCAAAGAAAATGATGGCAACTGTAGAATAAATGTGTTCTTGTTGTAATTTGATAATGTTTCTCTTCCAGAATCAAATGAATCATCAATGGTATACTCAAGTTTCTTACTGAACTTTTTTGAAAAGGAACTTTTTCGCCGTGGCAGCTTATGTTTGGGATCTTTTGCCTGGCCAGGGCATGTGGTCGGAGCTTTTGGAAAAGCTTACTGCAGAAATCTCACTCTGATGGTCATCCTGTCTGTGACAGTCTTGTCATTAGTCACAGACACTGACAGCGACAGGGCTTTTTTCTTTCTTTCATGGCAAACTTTTAGCTAACTAACCACCAGGATGAACAATTGGACACTCCAACTGGGGAAAACGAAAACCCGATCAAATTTATCCAAGGATAGATATATAGATATGCTCCAAGTACAATAATGCAATGCAATGCAAGGCACTTGGAAACACTTGGACAGTGATGTACTCGCTCTCTTACTGTTGAATCTAAGCTGGTTGCATCAAATCAGCCTTTAATACATGAGGAGTTATGTTGAAGACTTGCAGGCATGTGGGTAACGCATGTGGTCTGAATTATTTGTAGCTGTTGCAGTTAAATCCAAACAGCTACGGGCGGCGACCCATCCTTGGAAGTAGGATAGTATGAACCTTCTTCCTCTAGTACTACTACTCCTACTCCTACTCCTACTTGATTGGCAATCACCACATCTATTCATCTGGTTACCACCACATCCATTCTAGGAGTATGATAGTGATGAACATTTGCAATGCCTGTACCCTAGGCAAGTATAAGCATCAACTATCCCCGCAAAAAAAAAGAAAAAGTATAAGCATCAACTAGGGTGGTTGATTGACACATACAGACACAGCAAAAAAAAAAGGGAGCTATATGCCTAGTAAGGTCAAAACAGAGTAACAAACCTCAGTATGTTAATGTGGTAGGGGAAGTCAAAAATAAAAGTACCGGAGTATAAAAACTCAGTATGTTAATTTGTCATGCATGCATTCTACTACTATACAACAAAACTGCTTCACAGCGACACATGATGAGCATTCCTGGCAAGAATATAATTCTGTATAGTCATAAGCAAATGACAATGTGACAAGAATGTACTAACAAGAGCTCCGTGATCCCGCAGTATCTGACGCCTGAAATCGGCGGTGTTGGCTTCCTCGACGGTGCCCAGGCAATGATTGTGCCTGGTGAGCTCAGTGAATGCTCTAGCAATCCATTCGAGGCGTCAGTGGTCAGCCATTCTGTCATCATGTCGCCTGGCCTGTAGCCCGCGTACGAACGCTAATTCATCGGTCATCAGATTCAGGCACCTCAGATGGACCACCTGTACATTCCTTCCTTCGATGAAGCTCTAGCATCTTTACCTCTGGGTGGCATAGCCCTGGATGGTAGATTTTTTGGAACATGTTAGCATGCGTCAGCTGGAATGAAGACCTTATTAGGCAGGAGTAGCATATGAAGCCTTGAGACAAACAAGGTTTGCATTGATATGTTTAGCCAGAAAGTTTCAGAGCCAGATTGGGTCCCTTCCTAACAAGAGTTTGGTTTCTGTGCAAAATTTGTGCAGTTTAAGTTAATTCTTATTGACCCAAAATATGGCTATGGCCTTCATGGTGTTGAAGTTGATCAAAAGTAAAGTATAATGCGATAGAACACATGTTAGCCTTAGCCATTTACTACATGCATAAGGGCCACACAAATATATGGATGAGAAATATTCATAATTCACCAAACAGTTCTGCTTCGAACCACTTCAGCATAAGAGTTAAGAAAGGAAATAACCTGAACATTTTGGAATATCCCAAACAGCAATTGAAGACTCTGTGCAGTCAGGTGAACAAAGTGCATGTAAGTTCTCATGGTTGACGTTCATAGCAAGCATCCAGGATCCAATAGTAACATCCTCATTGCTGAACATACGGAAACTGGAGGAAAAATATTGTAAAAATCCATTAAACAAACATATAATGGGACTCAATCTTGGATGAGGTTTAACAATGATGCAAACTGCATGCAACAATAATCTTATTTACGAAGCTCAACTGCTGAAGCCCATGGTCGATATATGTTTTAACTTCAGGCACCAGGGCTTCCAAGTTCAATATAATGTGAATAACTAATCAATAACAACATAGTTTTTCCCTTTGCTCTAACCTGTCCAGTCAAGTAAAAACAAAAGTTTGGGTAAAAAGCAACATCATTCCTTTATATATGAAAGCTAAAGCTATGTAAACCAGTAAAACAGCAGTAACGGTCAATAAAAAATCTTCACAGCTAATATATGGATTCACATTTGGGTGCTCATGGTAATTTCTCTCGACCTGTCCTAAACAATTTATTGCAGGGAAGCAGCAGGCCATGGCCTCACTATCACTAGCAGCGAAGGAGGTGAACCCCAAACCAATATTGAACACTCCTAATCCACATAAAAATAATTGGTACCATTACAAAGGCTAACTGGTGTAAGAAGGCAAGTTCAAGAATGTTTAATTCACAATAAGATGGGGATGTGTGCTGTTACTTACCTGTTGTTCCTCAAGGCAACTAAGCTTGCCACAACATCAGCTGATAAAGCATAAATAGGCCCGTATGCGTGAAGGAAGTACTCTGATCCAAGCAAGTAGGAATTTGGCTCGTACCTACATTTGTAAAAGGAGAATGGACAAATATAATAAGCAGTCAATGATGATGTTACAGACAGCACATGGAATTCTCTACACATATCCGCTGATACTGTTTGCCACAGTACTGCCCTAGAAGCTAAATTAACAAGTTTGTATTAACTTTTTTTAAATAATAATAGCGAATATGATATTTCGAATCATGTGAAAGTGGGATAGGTTCACAAATCATTGCCTGTGCCAGCTTGTAAGATCGTGATTTTACAGGAGTGCTTGCCAGCTGCTCCCTCTGTCTCAATATATAGCTACTTATGCCATTTTTTAGGGGGTTAAGGTTTGGGCAAGGAGGAGTTGTGATTAGTTAAGAGGAGAAGGCAGGTGGGGCAATTAAATGGTGGATGGTTGTGATTGGTGGAGATGGGATAGGAGAGTGTATAAGAAGTAGTTATATTTTGAGACATTTGAATTCTAGCTATATTTTGAGACGGAGGGAATAATTAGAAAAATATCCAGTGAGAACCCGTAAAAATCAGACCTACAATGTCTCTAAATTCATGAAACAATTAAGAGAGATAGGTATAGACATGAATTACATTGCCACCAAAAATCAAGTCCAAACGCAACATCACTTTGGAGGAACAAAAATAGCAACAAATATCAGGTGAATAGTGTCCTGTTACTGTTCACCTTTTTTTTTTTTTGTTACTCCTAAATGAAGTTGAGTTTAGACTTGAGTTTCGGTGGCAATGCTATTCATGCCTATACCTATCTCTTGTAATATATTAATAAATGTAGAGAACTTTTAGATCCAGTTTTCACTTATTTAGTGGTTTTCACTGGATACTCCCCCAAAATAAAAATGGCAACTGCATTGGTGAATTGGAGGGCAGAGTGCTTGGAAAAATGCACAGCTGACAAAGGATATATAAATGTTCTTTTATCCAAGAAATAATACTCATAAGATGTTGAATCCGACAGAAGTTGTTAGGATTCAGGATACATGTGCTGATGTGCAGTGTGCACTGACATCTTAAAACCAATCCAGTAAATCCATTCCTTCCTAAGCCTTTCCTTCAGCTTGTAATTCTATAGATCAAGCACTTGATTCAGACATATATGATATACCTAGTGTGTTCCATGATTAACTTTATTAGAAACCATCCAGATATTGAAGTACCAGCAGTTGTGGTTTTTCATATAATATAACATAAACATGTAATCACGAATATGAAACCTAGTTGTTTTCAGTCCATGATGACACAGTGATAAAATAGTTTGACACCACAAGGCTATGTTTTGTGAACTATTTTCGTGGAGGGATGAGGGTCACTTCTGGACAATTTTTTTCTTCTACTTTACTTTTACTTAGCATGAGCCATGATGTTGTATGTATTTTTTCAGAGAGTTAAACTAATCCAATGAAAAAGCATGCATATGGCAAAAGGAGAGCTCACTATGTCACATGGAATTACATGACAGAACTGACCATTTCAGCTTTGGGTCAGTAAAAACAGGCCCCTTCTTCATGCATCCAATGTATGTTTGTGTGTGTGAACGCTCCTTAGCCAAAAGCAATGAAAGTCTATCTGCAGAATAGAAATCAGTGACTACAGCACCCACCATTAAAAGGAAGATAGGATATCCCATTAGTCAAATTCAGTAAGAGGGTATCTCGGGCATTGGTTTGTACCTGGTCTCAAGTAGATATCATCATCAGCTTTAACATAGAAGTCAGAATCGAACAATGCATATGCAGCTTTAAAGTAAGCTAACCTACAATATAAGAACAAATCAGTATCCTTCAGAAGGAATAAGAGTACATGATAATAGTACTATTATTTACGTTTTGTATGGAAGCTTGCTATACTCTTCCTCCAGATCTAAAAGCACAAAATCATCATATTCTTCGACCTCTCTTTCAAGAGCTGCCATCTTTGACTTGTCGTTACTTTTTCCAATCACAAATCTGAATGCCAGACCAGTTGCTTCCTCCAATCTACAGTACAGCGACCAGAAAATTGTGAACTACTGTAAGGACAGAGTTAAAATGATAGCCAAATGGAAACTGAAATACAGAATCAGAGATAGTAATGATCGTCACTTATTTGGTATGAATGGACTTTTGGGCAACAAAAATCCACTTCGGTTGAAACCAAAGGAAAACATTTAATGGTTGCTATTCTGTACGTAGAATGGAGCTGGTTTCAACAGGCTGGATGCTTTAGTCAAATGTTTACTGTACATTTCCATGAGCATTTTCATGTATACATTAAATAGATTCCGCAGCTTCCATGTGCATTTTCATGTACATTGCAGTTGGATGTCAAGCAACAAATGACTTATCAGTGGTGCTGTGCTAGCTAGAAAAGTCTAAACAATCCACATGACCAATCCCTTATTCTACAATAGCAGCATATTTTTTTCCTTGAAAACAATTAGTACAGATGAGATGAATTAGTAAGTCATACCAACAAGCAGATCTGCCAAAAGCAAACTTGTGGAGTTAATTCTACAAACTTATAGTGATCTCTATATGAAAGGTGATAATTTGAGAATGATCAGTAGTGTAAATGGCAAGCATTTCACGTAAAACTAAAAGTTCAATCAAAATCATAGAAATGAACATAAGATTGCCTAATTTATGTACATTTCCATGAGCGCAGTAGTTGGATCTCAAGCAACAAAGTAGCGAGACTTATCAGTGGCCATGTGCTAGCGAGAGAAGTCTAAACAACCCACATGACCAATCCTTCTCTAGAATAGCAGTATAATTCTTCCTTGAAAACAATGAGCACAGATAAGATGAATTAATGAAGTCATACAAATAAGCAGATCTCCCAGGAGTAAGCTGGGAGCTAATTTGACAAACTTATAGCGATCTCTATGGGAACGGTGATAAATTGACAGCGATCAGCTGTTGAATATGAAAGGCATTTCCAGTAAAAAAAAAAAAAAAACTGAACACTACATGTACATCAGAGAAATGAACATTAAATTTACCTACTCAACTCTAACCACCAATTACTTCAACTCCACTCGCTTAATTAGGTATACTAACAAGCAACATCGACAGCTAAACACTAAACCAAACCCCAGATCTCGTGCAACACAAGCAAACACAAACGAGTAAACCGCGATACCAGCGAGGACTAACCGCTGCAGGCCCTGCCGATCCGCGGGGAGCCACGTCCGGCGCAGCGCGCGGCGCCGGCCGACGGAGCCGAACCCGGTGAAGATCCCAACGAAGGCCATCACCTTGTGCCTCCCGCGCGAGCCGGTGGCGTGGGACGCGGGGAGATCGGTGGCCCCGGTGCCGAAGGCGGCATCCCCGGGGAGACGATCCCACGCGACGGAGACGGAGAGCGGGCGGGAGGAGTCGGGGCAGCGGGAGCGGGGCGGGGCCGCGGGGGCCCAGGTGAAGGAGAGGGCGGCGGCGAGGAATCCGGCGAGGCCGAAGAGGAGGCAGGCGGAGGAGAAGGCCGGATTGGAGAGGAGGCGGCGGAGCGAAGCGCGGCGGTTGGAGGTGGACGAGGAGAAGAGCTTCGGCGAGCTAGGCATGGCTGCTTCCGGCTGCTGCTCCGAACCCACCTCACCTCACCTCCCCTCCGCGCGCGCGCGGCGAGGGTTCGACGGCGGCGGCAGCGGCGGCGGTGGGCGGCGAGGCGGATCGGAGTCGGAGAAGAAGAGAAGGGGAAAAGGGGGAGAGTGGAGCGGACGCTGGTTGTGGCCGCGTTTTGTTTGAGTTGGTCGAGGCTTTGTACAGTAAGAGGCCAGCGAGTAGCCCATTGGACTCGGCCCAAAATGATTTCACAGAAGAGTTCGATTAAGCCCAAAAGTGGCCCATATAGTGGGTAGCCGATTGGAATATGAAATGGGCCAGGAATTTGGAATCGGGTTTGTTTTGGGTTGATGCCAGAATTAATCGTATTTTCTGGATATTTCCCAAAAAAGGATTACGGGCTGGTTTGGTTTACGGCAACATTGGTTCTACCGAGTTTCAAAAAAAAAAAGAAAAAAAAACATTGGCCTTACCAATTTTGGTTCGGTTTTGCCAAATTTTGCATGAAACCAGCATAGGATTTGTTTGGGTTGATGCCAAAATTAATCATATTTTCTGGATTATTCCCAAAAAAAAAAGGATTACAACACAATTGCTGATTTTTTTTAACTCTATTTGATCAATTACTGCTAGTATTTTTTTACAACACAATTGCTGAATTTGAAAAGGAGAAAATTGATCGACAGATCAATGCACACGGTTACATCTCTATTCCTCTGTCTGACTATTTGATCAGGAAATTCAGGATCACCTAGAGTCCGATCAGACACGACTACACACGCCTACTGGTCTTGTGGCGGCGGTCGTTGTCGTCGCCGGCGTCGTTGGCGGCGTTGGCGAGGTGGCAGGCGTCAATCCAGTCGCTGTAGACGTCGACGGGCTCGGTGAGGGCGTGTGCGACGGTGGAGTAGGTCTCGAGGCACTTGAAGCAGGTGGCCTCGGCGATCATGTGCTTCATGTCGATGCGGCACTCCACACCGCCGGAGTGGTTGCAGAACGGGCAGTCGAACGCCGTCTCCAGCTTCGGCGCCGCCTTCTTCGCCGTCGCCATCACCTTCGACATCCTCGACTTTCTCTTCCCCATCGATCAAAACGAATCGAATCGGCGAATGCTGGCTAGTTAGCGCGAGAACGACGAATCGATCGAGATTCCAGAGAGATTGCTCTTTCTGCTGCTGATGATGCTTCGATGGGGGCGTCGCCGCTGCGCGTGCTTATATCTGCGTTAGTTATCCGAGTTCGTGTCGGACTCGGAATCCGTGTCGTTCACGAACACGGCTGGGTAGTGTTTTCTCTATGTGATTCGATTAGCCATGTCCGAGTCGGAATTGTGATGATTAATTATCCAATTAATTAACAACCAAATCATTTGATTTCCACATATCGATTGACCTACAGTTGGCCAGGGGATTAATCGAGAATTCGAGACGGTTATTAACTATGAATCGGATCATCTAGTGGGGGAGAATGGGAGGGTGGCAGTAGGGTCCACGGAGCCAGCCGCCGGCGACGATCCGGTTCGCCGCCTCCGTCATGTGGACGCCGTCCCAGCACACGTGGCTCGCCGGGTCACGGCACGCCGTTGCCCCCTTCATGCCGCACCGCGCCTCGAACTCGTAGTTGTATTCCCCTCCTCCGGCGCCGCAGCACGACGTCATCCCCTTCCTAAACCCTGCAAATTAATCCCCATCAGATCAAACTCACTTGCAATTAATAAAGAAACAAGCAATTTTACTGTCCTTAAGAAATTATCGAGATATATAATTTTTTCTAGTGTAAATTAGAGGCTGTTTGGATGCTTGTTTTCATTTTGCCAAACTTTTATAGTTAAGGTGTGGTAAGTTGTGCCTGAAAAATCCTTGGCCACAAGTTAGACAAATTGTGGCAAAGTTATGTGTCTAACAAGTAGGGACACAAAATCAAAAAATGTGGCATGATAAACATAAGGTAATGAAACAAACACTAGACTAAATTGGTCAAAGTTGTTTGCCAAACTTATGGCAAAGTGTGGCCACCATCCAAACAACCCCTACATATCTCTCAGTGCTGAGAGATACACTATCAAATTTTACACTAAAACTCAAGAAACATATATACTGTAAAAAAAAACTGAACATTTTGCTCGATTTTTCGATCGATCGTACTCACCGAAGCGTGCAGGGGTGTGTAGCATCTGGGCGACGTTGGTGTAGTAGTCGGCGTACATGATCCTCACCGTCGCCGGCGCCGGCGACGATGAAGACGACGACGACGCCGCCGCCGGGGATCTGTGCTTGGCTTGGAGTCCGGCGAGCCTGCTTTGCAGCAGCGTGTTGTGGTGTATGGACAGCTCGTTGAGCGGCTTCAGGCAGCCGTGTTCATCGTAATCGGACTTGTTGATGCTCGGCAGCATCGTTAAGTACAGAGGGAAGCACCCCATCGGCATCAGCCCCGGCACGACGATGTCCCTCGCGCCCATCGCGATCAGCTTCTGCATCGATCGATCATTGCAAATTTTGCAATTGAATGTTAGATAGATAGATCAGGCAAGAATTGTGCAGGATGGTTTATGATTTTGGTTGGTTGATTGATTGATTGCCTCGACGCCGGTGGCGATGGTGTCGACGATCTTGGGCGTGTAATTTCTGGCTTGGTCGACGGTGAATCCGAAGAAGAGCATCGCGTTGTAGTCGTTGCCACCGAGCGAGCCGAACACGAAGAGCGACCTGGACAAGTACCCTCTGCAATCTGACACGTGACAAACATTCAGAGTAATCAGTCTAGACACTTACGAAAAATAAGCTGAAAAAATTTTGTGACACACACTGAATCACACGTACTCTGTGGTGTTGTGCAGATTTTGGGGAGAAGATCCCGAAACCACTGGAGCTGAACATTCATGGCACCATTGTTCCAAATCGGGTAACCCAAACCAATCGACTTGAGAAACTCAAAGTCAAGCGCGGTGGCGCCGACGATGGCCATGTTTGCGCCACGCCGGAAGTCGCCGGCGGCGGCGCGCTTCGACGGCGGCAGCAACGGCAAGCCGAGATCCTGCGCGAGGAAGTCGACGGCGAGGCGGCCGTCGGAGCAGCGGCAGGTTGGGTGGCCGAAGTATGTCATCCCGTACGGCGGCTGCGCGAACGTGAGGAGAAGCGTCGACGCCGTTGACTTGTTCACGCACATGTTCCCCGTGTCAGACAGCGAGTCGCCGAACACGAACATCGCCTCGTATCTACTTCCGGCGATGCCGGCGCCGGCGCCGCCGGTGTCGCAGGAGCAGAGGCAGCGGATGAACAGTGTGGCAAAGACGACGGCGGCGGCGAGCGCGGCTCGCCACGCCATCGTCGCGGACATCGGTGGCGACGCAGTGGCGTACTGCATAGTGCATAGTGCTATATATATGTACGCGTTTGGGTTTAGTTAATGCGCCGCGCGTGTGGTGTGGCCGTGTGGCCGTGTGGCGTGTTCAATGATTTTTGATCTGCCGGTCGCCATCGGCGGTGGAGCTGGGCCGTGGGTCTTGATGGGCCTTAGTACGCTGGGCCGGAGACCATTCGGCCATTGTTTTTTTTTTAATAAAAAAATCCGGAAATTGTTGCTATAGAGAGAGACAGGGAGGAAGGGCTGGTTTGGTTTGTGGCTGACCTTATCAATATTTGACATTTTGAATAGTATTTGTGTTTGTTTGGTTTGAAGCCAAATTTTGATAAGGCTAGAAAATATAGGCCATTTCAATAGTGAATTTAGTATTAATTTAGCTTCAATCCAAACATAACTTAGCCTTACCAAAATTAAGCATACCAACATATGCCAAATATTGGGAAGCCAAAATTTGGCCACAAACCAAATTGGCCCGAAATTTAGATAAATGGTTGGTGAGTTATTTGGTACTGTACTGAGTACTAGCACCGTCTTCAATGGCGATGCGGAGTACACGGAGTTGCATCATCACGCAGCATGGTAGATCGATCAGGAAGAAGGCGTTTTTTAAACCAAAAATAAACGACATTTCCCCTTTGGAATCTCTCTCTTTACACTTTAGCATATAAGAGTATTAGTACTGGCTTAAGACGACGCTTTTGTTATTGCAAAAGAGTTTGTTAGCCTTAGGAGGTTTGTTAGGTGAAGGAAAAAAGGCAAAAGGGATCATGCATAGTACATTCTTTTGGTTTGGAAACTAAAACTGGGGTGAGTGTGAGTGCATATATGCATCATATTCCAATTTAAAGTTTGGCCACAATTTTTAATGAACTGATTTTTATTTATTTATTTATTTATTGCAAAGCAACTTGCAGTTACTCACTGTAGCATTGTTCATCCTCAGTGGGCCTTAGTGGGCTGGGCCGCTACTGGGCCGATGAGCATTCGGCCATTGTTTTCTTTTAAAGAAAAATCTGGCCATTGTTGCTAGAGAGAGGAAATTTGGATGGATGGTTGGTGAGTCATCTGTTACTGAGGCCCCGTTTAGTTCGTGAAAAGATTTTGCAAAAACATCACATCAAAATTTTGGTCGGATGTTGGAAGGGGTTTTTGGACACAAATGAAAAAACTAATTTCATGACTAGCCTGGAAACCGTGAGACGAATCTTTTAAGCCTAATTAATCCATCATTAGCACATGTTGATTACTGCAGCACTTATGGCTAATCTTGGCCAAATTAGGCTCAAAAGATTTGTCTCGTCGTTTACATCCCAACTGTGCAATTAGTTTTACTTTTTATCTATATTTAATACTCCATACATGAGTTTAAAGATTTGATGTGATGTTTTTGGGGAAAAATTATTGCGAACTAGCCTCAAGTGTACTAGCAGTAGCACCGTCTTCAATGGCGATGCAGAGGACACGAAGTTGCATCATCACGCGGCATGGTAGATCGATCAGGATTCAGGAAGAAGGCACCACATTTTGGAAGGTTTTTTTAACAAAAAAAACTACATTTCCCCTTTGGAATCTATCTCTTTACTCTTTAGCATGTAATAGTATTAGACTATTAGTACTGGCTTAAGACGCTTTTGTTGTTGGAGAAGAGTTTGTTAGCCTTATGAGGTTTGTTAGGTGGAGAAGGCAAAAGCCAGAAGGGATCATGCATAGTACATTCTTTTGGTTTGGAAACCAAAAATGGGGTGAGGCCGTGAGGGTGAGTGCTTGCATGCATCATATTCCAATTTAAAGTTTGGCCACAATTTTAAATGAACTGATTTTTTTTAGTTTCTGCAAAGCAACTTGCAGTTACTCACTGTGGCATTATTCTTCCTCTCTACCTGAAAAGGAGGCGACGCATTCATTCACTAGTTCCACATAAGCATGTGGTCATGCAACGCAAGATTGCTGAGTTGATGGGCTACGAGATAAGATCTTGCTCACATTTATGATTTATCCGGATCGAGCATGTGATGTGACTATGTGACCTTCTCCATCGATTTAACCACACCATCTAATCCATAATACTAGAACAGGATTAACTCATAGAACAAATTAAGATTCAATTAATTGCAACTTCGCAACACATAATTAAATAGCCTCCCAATCACATACTACACAAATGTGCATCATCAACTAAAAAACAAATCAACCACAAAGAAAATCAACTACAGTCATAATCTTATTCAATTCCCCATCGCAAGACGTCTTCTTCTTCCTCTTGGTCTTCTTCTTTCTTCCACTAAAACAAATCAGAACAAATCCGGCAAGCCGGCGATGATCTACGACGAGATGGGCGGGTGACAGTACGGCCCATTGACCCACCCATCGGCGATCTGCTTGTACGCCGCCTCTGTGAGATGAATTCCATCCCAGCTCAACGACGACGACGGGTTCGAGCAAGCATACGCTCCCGCCATCCCACACCTCGCGCCATTCTGATAGTTATACTTCCCTCCTCCCGCGCCACAGCACGCCCTCAAATTCGTGCTAAATCCTGCAATCGAAAATCCGAAACCAATTCACAACAATTCACACAAATTCACGGCAAAATCCGTCACAATTTTGTGAAAATTTAGGATTCTTTTTTTTACCGTAGTTCGCGGGGGATTTGACCATGTCGTACACGTGGCTGTAGAAATCGGCGTACATGATCCTCACCCCAGGATACTTGCTCTGGAGAGAATTGACCTTGGCTTGGAGAAGCGAGTTATGGCGGACTGAGAGGTTGTTGAAGCGAGTGAGGCATCCGTACTGGTCGTAGTCACCGCCATTGGAGGTGCCGTACAAGGTGAGGTAGATTGGGAAGCAGCCGACGGGGAGCACGCCGGGGACGACGACGTACATGGCGCCGAGGCTGATCAGCTGCTCGACTCCTCTCCCAATGCCGTCGACGATCGTCCCGCTCTGACCGGCCGCCTGCTCCGGCGAGTACCCGCCGAACAGCTGCGCGTTGTAGTCGTTGCCACCGAACTCGCCGAGGACAAACAGTGACTTGGACAGGTACGACTTGCAGGCTGCACGAAAAGGGTTGGTCAATGAGTTGACTAATCGTTGAGTTGCATGTATTGACCAGGTCAACTCTCCTGAAAGCTGTAAGGCTTACATGAGCCGCAGACCGAGGGGAGGAGTTGCTGGAACCACTGAATCTGGGTGCTGAGGGGGCCGTTGTTCCAGATCTTGTCGCCGATGCCGAGTGACTGGAAGAAGTTGGATTCCATGGTGGTGGCGCCGATGATCGCCATGTTCGCGCCTCGCCGGAAGTCGGATCCTCCCTTCTTTGACGGCGGCAGCAACGGCAGCCCAAACTTCTCCGCTGCAAGAAAAAGAAAAAAACAGAGTAGTGAGCAGAGTTGCTCTGCTTCTTTTTTTTGGAGGGAAACACGCCACATTTGAAAAAAAAAAAAACGCGCGAACCGAGGAAGTCGACGACGAGGCGGCCGTCGGAGCAGCGGCAGGTGGCGCGGCCGAAGAAGGTTTCACCGTAGGGAGGCTGGGTGAGTGTGAGGCCGGCAGGTGGGCCATTCACGCAGAGATTGCCGGTGTCTGACATGGAGTCACCGAAGCTGAATATCGCGTTGAATTTCTGGCCGGAGACGGCCAAGAACATGGCCGCCGACGACACAATCACCATCAACGCCACATGAACTACTCGCGCCATTGTTGATTAATTCGACCTCGAGCTCTCGATGGATGGATGGATGGATGGATGAGGCAAGAAGCTGCAGGCGTTTGTCTGCTTATATACACCTCACCTTGCTAATGGTAGGTTAGCCAACCCTTCACCGAGCATAACGATTAGTCTACTTACTACTGCTAGTGATACCATCACCACCTGGTTGGTGTCCATGCATGCATGAACGAATTGCTTTAAATTTTCTTTTCTCATCGTCTCTCACTTTCCATTCTGCTTCCTAATTTCCTACTCGTGTTTGATCATATCAGTAACGAATCTTACCTTGCTTTTGGGTTCTGTACTTTCGATGCTGCATTTTTTTTAAAGTATTGAGCTTTCTTTTTTTTTTTTTTTGCATAAGATGAATGTTTAGTGACAATTTGGTTTCTGTTCAATTGTTTGGTTGGTGTGTATTTAGCAATTTGAACTAGGCTGTGAGTAATAATGAAGTTCCTAGAAGGAGCCTGGGCTTAGTACTTTAATGGACACGGAAAATGTGACCTACGTAGGAGTATTTTCTTCTTTTCAATCTATGCCTAATAAAAGCTGAATGATTGAATGGTGCATTGGTGAGTGTACAATACATCTGAGTTGGACCATCATTGCTGGTGCTACTCTTGGACAGTATATTTCAAAGTTTTGAAAGAAGCACCTAATCATGTATTCCACTAAACATAATCTACAATTGAAATTTTCCTTTTGATTAACTTAATTATTTGGGCAAGTACAAAACTATAAATATCTGCAATCATTCGATTTTTGTCGAACTTTGGAGTGACTAGTACATAAAATACTGATGTAGGTGTCGACTCTGATGAAGTCTCCATGCATTCTGGATGTCACTACATGATTTCCCCTCTTTTTTTATCAGCAGAGAAATTCATGCCATTGCCGTTAGAGAACTGAAAAGTTTTGAGATCTGAAGAAACACTTCTTCTTGCTAATACCAGCATTAGTCTTTCTGAACATTGAATTGTGTACTTGCATGAGTGGTTGCTATTCATAACTGTCATACATGATGTTATTGACTTGCTACTATAACTACTTAAAAAGTTTACTCCCTCCATCCTTAAATGTTTAACGCCGTTGACTTTTTTATATATTCCCTCTGTTTCATATTACTTGTTGTTCTAGCATTCAAATTTTTAGTTGTCGTTCTCACTTTCCAAAGCACACTTTTAGAATGTTTTTCCCTTCATACCTCTCATTAATATAGTCATATTAGTACTAGTACTATCACATGCAAATTTAATGTGTGCTTTGGAAAAGATGATTAGGATGTAATTAATGAGGGTAGCAAAGTAATTTGGCATACCTCCTAGTTTAGTGTGAGAATAGCTAGAATGACAAGTAAATTGAAACGGAGGGAGTATGTTTGACCGCTCGTCTTATTCAAAAAATGTATGAAATTATTAATCTTTTTTCTATTATTTGATTCATTGGTAAATACTTTTATGCACACATATAGTTTTATATATTTCATAAAAGTTTTTGAATAAAACGAATGATCAAATGTATGTCAAAAAGTCAACAACGTCAAACATTTAAGGACGAAGGAAGTATTATAGAACTTGATTAGGTAATCCAACTCTATCATCCAAAACAGCACCCTCACTCTCATCTACATGCTAGATGATTCCACAAACGCATTATGATTGTCGAGTAGTCCTTGTTCATATCAATGACCAAAAAAAGTTTTTTGCCTGTGATGAAACAGAAAGCTAAGCCAGTTGCTTCACTTCAGCATCATCCAGCTAAACAGCATTGATCATCTTCTCCTTGATTGTTTGTGTCAATTAGACGTCACCCTCACTTTCTTCCTCCTCTTTTCCAGGATCGGAAAACTGGTAGCAGGTCAAGCAGCATTGTCAGCAACAGCATGAGTCTGCGTCTACTATCCCAAAATTATGCGTTGATTTATATAGTTATATACCAACTCTATAAAAAATAGGGGATGCTTTAACTTTATAGGGAAGAATTGGAAGTGGTGGTTATATTTGTAGTACATGAATCTGTATTGATACCTACACTTCAACGCAAAAAGGAGGGCACAACAACTCCAATTAGTTCAGTATTGAGCAAAGCAGTGACATGCACTGGCTATTATTTGGGGATAGGTTGGATGACATGTCAATTCTTGAGCTAACTTGGCACTGGATTAGTGGATGGCCCATGCAGATGCAGTCAGTTATTAGTCAAAGTTTCAGAAAACTACGTTTTATGTGTAACTAATTAACAGAAGAATCAGTTTGTCAGACTGTTTCATCCAAGATATATCAACCATTATCTGCTGTCAGTTTGTCAGACGGTTATCACTGTTCTCTATGCGTCAACCTCACAGAATGGATGAAGTTGTGACATGTTGTTTGTTCAGAGTTCAGACCAATTCAGATAGGAAAATAATTTATGCTATTGTGTTACCATCATTCAGATCAACATCTTGCAATAATATCATAGACATTGCATGGATACATGCAGATAACTCCCACATGCATGATCATGGAGGAAAGCTCAACAACTACTAATTTAATTTACAAGATTATCCACATGAGACCTCGACACAAGACCAATGTCAAAGCACATCTTTTGACAACTTCGATTCCTTATTCCTCTAGCTGTCACACATTCCCAGGAGGCAAAGCTCAATTAGCATCTAATCAGTAGATTACTGCATTTGTTTAATCTGTCAGAGCTCTAAAATTATCTGTCTGATAGCTAGGATAGTTCAATACGTACGTAGCTCCATGACAACGAGCAGGAGCTGGTGAGTGTGTATGTACTACTGTACTTGCAGTATTGTCTCGCTTCGCTAATGGGCAACCGGTACAGTATACCACGACCTGTGCAGCGACTCAGCGTGGACTTGATGCAGTGCTGCAAATGGCCGTCGTTTTCGGAAGCATCTGATACTTTGTTTTATTTTGCAAGCGAGCACACAAACCTTCCAATATAACTAACTAACATCTCCCTGCTAACATTCATTTCTTCCCCTTTTCTAACGCCCTTGTTTAGTGTCGAGTTGAAGCAACCAGCTTGCTTTTTAGAGTTATTTAGAGCTTTAGTACGCTGACTGAAATTTATGGTTGGTGCTGAAAATAAAAAGGAAATTGTGTGATGTCTGAATAATCAGGTACTAGTAAATGAACGTTTGCTGCAAATGTTAGACTAAATAAAAGTTATTCATATCTTTGTGGTCATTTTTTTTACTACCAGTAGAAACTATCATAAATAAAAGTTGTTCATATCTTTGTCCTTGAATGAATCCATGTGTTTTGTCCTTAAAACATGTAGGTGATGAGTTTCCTCTCTCCTAACATAAATCGATCATTCATCATTGCCTAATCCACAAGGTGACATGTTCACGTCATGAGCTGGACAATTGAATTTCATGGAATGCTGCATGGATAGAACGAACGATCCATCGGTCGATCGGTCGAGACGTACAAAATGGAGATTATTGCATGGTTATTGCTTTATTGCAACGACGTCGTGTATGCATCCTTAGAGGGTACAGCTTCCTGTATTGAAAGATCAGAGTCGAATCCAATCGTCCAATAGTCTCATAGTAACGATCAAAACCAACAGATTAGAAGGCAGCAGCAACAATCATGATGAACATGATCATGATGAACGTGTAGTGCCATTCGCAATCAGCAGTTAGCACAGAGGGGGCAGTTAACGGGTCAAGTTCAGAGATGAAATCTGGCAGCAACATGCTACCTACCCCGAAATGAAATGACGTCCGTTGATTAATTGGTTTATTTAGCTTTAAGATTGATCCGGCCTTAATTACAGTTCAAATTTGGACCAGTGTTAACAGTTCTATCAACGTACTACATCGAACCTTGCTGTTTCTCTAAATGGATCTGGGCTGTCCATTTTTCGATCCGACGGCTCGAGGTTCCCCTGAATCAGATCATCAGATGGTTGAACCCAACATTCATGAGTGATCAATGAGAGATCACCACACTGGTGCCATGGCCGATCATTCTGGTGAAAGTGCATTGCATTTACATGGATGGATGGATGGATATCCATTCTGCAGAAAGCAGTAGGGCTGAAACCAACAGGAAATGATCTACAGCTGAGCTACAGGGACCATGGTAGTTGGGTGCCCCCGACATACAGTAGTTACAGTACTTAGAAAGTTCACAAGGTTCGCTGAATTGCTGACTCGATGGGCATCATAACAGCTGAGATTAATTGTAGACATCATCATCATCATCATCACCATGCCAGGACAACACACCTAACTGTATACAAGTGTTCTTTTAACCCTTTCAACATGTTCAGAATTCAGCTAATTGTCAACGGAAGAAACAGAAGACTATTCTAGATCAAACAGCTAGCTGATTGATTGATTCCTTTGCACAGAGCAGATGCTAGTAGCAACAAAAACATGAGTTAAACGAGATGGCAAGTAAAGCTATACAATGACCAAGAGAAAAAAGGAGAATAATTGCATACAATTGGATGCATGTAGGTGATTGTATTTCTCTTGGAGATTTGCTGCTGATTGATGACGAAGTTTGATTCAACTTCTTCTCCTTTTCAGCAGTCAACAGATAAGTCATCAGTTGCAGACGGTCGGTGGATGCAACTAGCTGTGGTGACAGTGTGTATGTAGGTGAGTTGGATGTTTTCAGTGTCACACGGTGTGGTTAAGGGTTAAGGCTCCGTGCTAATTAATAATTATCGATCGCGTACACGTAACCGTCAGCTTTTGCATGGCTTCACATGCATCACGGGACGTAATGTATAACTTCTTGCGATTAGTCAGCGGCTAGTATTAGATCATGGACCATGATTAGTTATACATTATTTTGCGAGGATCATGGGCCATGATTAAGCTACTTTTGGTGGTATCTGGAGCAGTGCGTGGCTTTCAGTAAAGGTAGCTAGGAAGTCGATTAGCGATTGTATTCTCTATGTATCTAGTAATTAAACCCGTTCTTAAGTTAGTTGATAAGATCTTTTCTTGGATAAACATGTCATTGACGGAATGTAGCTTGTATGAATGGAGAATACTTGCAGATGGTCAGTGTTATGCATGGTTGCACTCACCTGCTTGTGTTTTTTGGTGTTTAAAGATGTGAAGCGTCTTTGCTTAGGTGTTGGCAAATTTTATGGCTTCTTTTGGCAACACGGCTGTTATTGTTTCTCATTGTTTTGAGACCTAAATTTGACATTGGAGGAATACTAGCAAATTTGATGCCAATTTAAAATTATTGAGAATTTTCAGTAGGAATTGTCCAACTGCACTGCAAGTCTTCAAGGCCGGTTAAACCGAGCGCTTCTAGATGCGCATGAGGATTTATTGGACGTGGTTGGTACTAGTGGTGGATCCACCATGGGGCAAGGGGGGCTTGAGCACCCCCTACTCTCATCGGATCAAGGGAGCACCCCTAAAGCACCTCCGTAATTTTTGTTAGCAACAGCTGAGAGATTAGGGATGCTGGATAATTTTGTTGAATATTTAGCCCTCCTAATTTTTAATCTCTGGATCCACCCCTGGTTGGTACGACCGGATCATAATGGCTAATTAAACCGACAGGGAGTAGAGTCCGACTCTAACTTGATTCTTTTATGATTTTGGAAGTCCCGATTGATCTCAAATCCTACTAAGACATGAGAATATCCCTAGTAAGACAAGATCAACTCCTTTGTAAAAGACAAAGCCGATTCTATTGTTGAAAACCACCATGATATCAGTCAACATGTCAAAAAGATATCATATTTTTAGTTTTTGACCTAGATTAGCCTTAGGACTAAGTTCGTCCATTTTCGTCGATTTGTGAAAATTGTCCATCATTGTTGTGGGTGTGCAATTTACTTTGTAGGCTTGTCCGGTAAAATCTTCTGCATCGCTGGCAAGACGGGTATTTCTATATCTATATAGGTCGGCTCTAGTAGCTGATTTGTTTACCATATAAACCCATCTTGTTCAGTAGCTTGTTTGGATCAATATGGTTGACGACTCCTCTTATCGAGACAGCACAAGGTTTAGGTTTAATGCTCGATATTTTTATAAACGGTTTCTGATTGGAAGCAACATGTCTTGTTGGGGATTCTAGTTAACAGGTAAAGCACAAGTGATAATCGCCCACCTTATATTTTTATTTCTGGATTTTTGATAAACATAGAATTTGAAGTTTTTTTTGTTCATAGTTAACTATACAATTTGACTACACAGCCTACTTGCTCTTTTTAGGACTAACTAGCTAGTGATCCCTTCTCCCCCTCAACTCTGTCACGCAAGGTCACTAGCCACCACGTGTCGCCGCCTCCTCCGCCACCCTCCCTCTGATCCCTCTCTTCTTCTTCAGCGATTCTGACAATGGTGGCTCATGCCCCTAGCTTCCGTCACCATCGCAGCTGATCCCGCCCGTTACCGTCTTGCCGTTCGCTAGCACCGCCGTCCACAGCCATCCCCCTAAAGCTCAGCGAACTACCAGCTTCCCCCACCTCAAGACTCCCTTCCTTCCCCACCCCACCCAAATGCCTAAATAGCGGGTGGAGTTCGTCGTCATTATCGCCACCGTCACCACTGTTATCACTTGTTATGACCAAAACATACACGCACATAATATGCTTCCTCTAATTTTATTTAGTTGATGTTGGTTACCTTAAATTTAAACTCAAAATGTCATATAAATATAACCAAGGCAGTAGATTATACGTTAATTATATTTACATTTTGAAGGAGCTAGTATGAAATGTGTTTATACCACGACCAAGATAGGGGTCAAAAGGAGCACATCCAGATCAGCCCAGCCCATCCATCCATAGCACAGAACCAACCAACGCAGCGGTCCACTCTGCATCGAATCGACCTTTTTGTCAGGCCCAGACTGCTCCACGCTCTACGTACATCCCCCGCCTTGTCCGCATCGCTCGTCACCCCCAATCGCATCAGCGTCCAGATTCACTGTCTGATTCCAAGCCCAGCAACACAAATGGAGACAAGTGGAGTGGTGGGTCTGATTGAATCACGGCCTCTTTTGCCCCCTTCACCCCCCCTTGGGCCGGTCCAATTTTGCGGCCGCGTCCTCGTGACGCGAGCCCACCCGACGAGAGCCCCTGCACCTGGACGCCAACCGAAACCCAACTCCCCCAACGCGCGCGTCACGGCCGTCGCACGCCGCGACGGCGCGTCTGTCCAACTTTTTGTGTCCACATCCCCAACCTGACGACGTCGACACGTACAACATCCATGGCGCCGGCCGGTGCCTATATATACGCGAATCACCGGAAAATCATCATCACCATCGAACACTTTCACCGACGATGAGGCCGTCGATCGTGCTGTTCGGCGACTCGATAACGGAGGAGGCATTCGGGGAGGGCGGATGGGGAGCCGAACTAGCCAACCACTACTCCCGCTCCGCCGACGTCGTGCTGCGCGGGTACAGCGGCTACAACACGCGGTGGGCGGCCATGGTCGTCCGCCGCGCCGTCGTCCTCGGCGCCGCCGCCGCACCCGCCCCGGCCGCCGTCACCGTCTGCTTCGGCGCCAACGACGCCTCCCTCCCCGACCGCGCCAGCCGCCACCAGCACGTCCCCCTCCACGAGTACAAGTCCAACCTCCGCGCCATCTGCGACACGCTCACCGCCACGTGGCCCCGCGTCGTCGTCATCCTCATCACCCCTCCTCCCGTCCACGACGCCGCCCGTGTCAGGTACTAGCAACATATGGAACGAGATCACCTGACACGAAGTCATGGGACAGTGGTCGCTGACATGTGGGCCCCACCATCCACGTGTCGGTGACCACGTCATCCCACTGCTAGCTGCTTAATCTGTAGCACATACACATTGATCCCAATTTGCAATTCTTTCGTTACCAATGCAAGATTGGTCATCAATGGCGCAGGTATCAGTATGGGGATGGCTGCTCCGGCTTGCCGGAGAGGACGAACGAGGCGGCCGGCGAGTACGCTCGCGCCTGCGTCGACGTCGCGGCGGAGCGTGGGCTGAGGGCCATTGACATCTGGTCCAAGATGCAGAGGTTTCCCGGCTGGGAGAGCTCCTTCTTGAGGTAGTTAATCAGATCAACGATGACTAGTTAATCGATCTGCTTGGTCGTGTGTTGATGAATTTGAATTTTGGCGCGAAAATTCGAAGGGACGGGCTGCACCTGACGCCGTGTGGGAACAGATTGGTGTTCGAGGAGGTGGTGTTCGCACTCAAGGACGCAAGCCTCGGCCTCGACGCGTTGCCTGCCGACCTGCCGCTCTTCTGCGAAATGGATCCCAACAACCCAGTCAAGTCCTTCGACGAATGAATTATATTATTTGCAAGATCGATTCAAGGACGAATTCGAATTGTTTGTTGCATTGCGGTTGGTGTGCCTTAATTGGTGGAGAAATGTTCGTGATCACTTTATTGTTTTGATTCTTTTGAATGTTCGGATGAATAATAATACATGTATCGATCGACCTTATCGTCATGTAATGTTTGTCGGTTTGGGCATTGAACTTCAATATTACACGAGCTGAGGTTTCTATGGGAGACCATATGTAAACAGCTATCGAGATAAAATTTTATCCCTGCATACATACAAAGTACTAGTTGACATGTAAAACTCTTTTTTACGGGTCATTACAAGTTCAGAAACAATGACAGCTGCGCAGGTACATTGCTTGGTAGATTAACTTGTAAACTTTGCTACTATGGCCATCCTTGCCCATTTCTCTGATACAAAGATAAATAGTAACCTTTACAGTATTGGGAGAAAGAAGAAGCTTATATGCCTCTTTAAGTACCGCCTGAATGCAACAAAACATGTTAACTACCGCCTGAATGCAACACAATATAAGTGTAACATGCCAGCCAAACCAGAGTTTTTTCATAACCCCAAAAGCTGACAAGTGTAACATGCCTGTAGAGTTATGGGGAGGCTACACTAGCGCAAAACAAATTTTTTAACCCCATAAACCAGAAACTACTGCTGTCATAGATCACAGGATTACCACTAGACGCGCAGAAATAGCGGAACCGTCTCAGTGTAGACGAACGTGTTGTGGTTGCAGTGACGTGCAGTTGATCAACATCTCCTCCTCGATCACGTCCTCTCGTGCGGCTCGCCCTAGTGCTCCAAATGTAGCACCTCCGAGGTATCCACACGTACGGGGAGGAAAGCGGCTGTGCCCCAAACTGCTAGGTCCGCGAGAGCAACAAAGGCATGCGTGGGCGTGGGGTGATTGGCGGCTGCGTGGATTAACCTAATCCGCGTGCCCCACCCCTCATTATATAGGCGTTCTAGTGGGTTTCTGAACCCGAGGCCCATTAGCAACCCTAAGCCTTCTCTAATTCAGATCCTATCCAAATTAGGCTTCTAGCCCCTTAAACGTGTGACCCTATGGGTTCACGCACACATAGATATGGCCCAAATACTCCTACTCGGCCCAATAGTTGACAACGGCCTCTAGCAAGACGTATCAATTCCTATGCGCACGTAAAGATCATATCAGACGAACCGTCACAACGTCATGTACAAGCTATTCCCTTTGCCTCATGATATTTGGTTTAGCTCCAAGCTGACCTCTATTTCTCGATGCTGTGAGTCGGATCCTTCTTAAATAGGTTAACATTTAACCTATCATGACCATGCATTCCTTGATCTGATCACTCAAGGGGCCCAGAGTTATCTCTCTCATATAGAGAAGGGTAAATCCCATCGATTGACTATGCCTCACAATATGCTTTATGACAAACCCGAAAGCTATATTTTATAACTACCCGATTACGGAGTAGCGTTTGATAGACCCTGAATAGGTCGATTCACATCTTGAGAACATATGACAATCTCAGGTCTAAGCACAAAGCATACATGTTGTGTAAAGAGAGAATAATATTATAATATCTCACGTTGGATCGGTCCAGCATCATGTCATATACACCCACATTATTAGTTTGACATCTCCATGTCCATGACTTGTGAAACATAGTCATCAACTAATACATATGCTAGTCTTCAACTCCAACTAGAGACAACTTTAGAATAACCATACAAGTAAAAAGTTTCACAAACAATTCACATAATTGCTAATCAATACAAGTTGCCTTTCATGGATACTCAATATATAAATAAATGTCATGTATACAACGAAATATGATCATCTCTATAATTACCTCTAGGGCATATTTCTAACGGTCTCCCACTTGCATTAGAGTTAATCTAGAAGATATCTAATACCCATATCTCTCGTATGCGCCTCATGCTTAGGTTGTGGAAGAGCCTTTGTCAACGGATCAGCTGACAAAAGCTAACCTCTAACAATGCCAAACCAGAGTTTTTCCATAACCCCAAAAGCTGACAACATTGAAATGCCTCGCCGCCTCAACTGCTCCTGCTCCGCTTGAAGGCCCGCTGCCGCTGCTTCCTGTGCTGCTTGAGACCCTAACCATCCTGATTCTTTGGATTCGTAACATTATGTCCTATACCAACTGTGGATTCGTAACATTTTTTTATTTTTATTTGACAAAATACATTTTTTATTTTGACGAACAAAACAAGGATTCATATACTAATACTTGTCACATAAGTCATCTACTATTTAAATTTCATCTCACCCCAACCACCATTGCACTCCCAACAATCCCTCCATAAATGAGAATAAAATATTTTTTCTTAACCTTAATATTGCCAAACAATCTATAGATTTAATATTATTAGACAGAGAGAGCAGTTTCCAACCCATCAGTTGCATAGTCTATAATCATTAACAAGATGCAACCCCGCATGCTGTTGAGGAAATTGTATATGTTAATATTAGGGAAAGGGTTTAAGATGGATTTGTTTTGTTGCTATATTTGATCAATTAAAAAACATATAAACAATTGAGACAATGTGTTTATGATAAATTGGAGCATAT
>CM002484.1:2299068-2323691 GCA_000325765.3 Leersia perrieri | reverse complement strand
TATAATCTGAACATTATATTTTTTGAAATTATATTTCGAAATTATATTTTTCGAAATTATATTTCAAAATTATATTTCAAAATTATAATCCGAAAATTAACTTTATTGATCGTGTTTTAGGTACATAAAGATGCTTTCTCTCTAATCTACCAGGGACACGCGTCACTACGTCCATGTTGGTGCAAATGTATGTACGATCAATAATTAATATAAATTTAAAACATTTATCAATTTGGATTTTTACCTTTGGATATCGTTCTATATATAGTTCTCTCTCTATATATATATATATAACGATATCCAAAGGTAAAAATCCAAATTGATAAATATTTTAAATTTATATTAATTATTGATCGTTAAAAAAGCGTTCATTCAATGTTTGCAACAAGACTATATTATCTTTTGGCCAGAATATTATTTGGATGACGGATAGAGACTTTGTATTATTTACACCATAACAAGTTATTAGGTGATTCTCTTTTTATTTGGATTGTGGTGTTTGGCGACTTCCTATTATCTAAACCACAAGTCATTAAGTGAATTCCTTATTTTCAAAAAGGAACCAAAATTAATTTAATGTATCTCATGAGTATGTGTAAAGTATATAAAAGATTTATTACAATAAAATAAATAATACTTAATTAGTAGATAAATAAACGATACATGTATTGGTTGATTGAATTATTTCAAGAGAGCTCAGTATGAATAATAATTTATTTTGTTAACAAGTAATAATTTATTATTGTTAAACTAATGGATCAGATCTAGTGGATAAGATGATACATATGTGAACCACATTTACATAAATGGTTCATCAATTACAAGAATTTTTTTCTTGATGGAGAGAAGGGGGTGGGGGGTTAACTGTCCTATATGGTTCACCCTAACTAAGGGGAAATTCCCCCTTTACCCCTGGGTACACACGTGGCAAGGGTAATTTTGCACTTTTACATGTATATTTACATGAAATTTCCTTAATACTTGTAGCCTACTATTAGAGAATCTATATATACTATATAGTTGATCCACACTAAGTGTAGTTAATGTTATTTCTCTCTTCTCTCATTAAGCCCATCATCTCAATTGTTTTTAGCCATTCGATGACCAATCTATGGTCCAAATCGTCTTCAGGTCTTATCTCATATAGCCATATCACTTTATTTATTGTAGCTTTTACATAAAAAATATATGTATGGTCTAATACAAATCATATCATCTTAATTATATAGTCTTTTTTAAAAAAATTTGTAATTGTGCATATTATATTGTGAATATAATATATATTGTCATACTCCCATCTTTTTTATATTTATGATGTTGGTTAGTTCATGTTTCAACTAACCAATGTATATCATGTATAAATGGAAGGAGGGGGTACAAATATTCCCGCAACGACGTGCGTAGTTTTATTTAGTTAGTACTTTGCCTACAGATGTTTGTGGTCAAAGTGAGACAAAAACAATCAACCATGCCCTTGAAAACCCTATAACCAACCTCAAATTCATCTCAATTTATAGACTTAAAAGTCTCAAATAATTGTTGCTGTGGTTTAAAAAAATTGACCCTTTGATTAATTTCTTTGGCCTACTTGTAAACTCCTGTGTCGACTCTACTTCTATTTACCAACTTTCTTTCTTTCTAGATGATAATTTTTGGGTTTTTAGAATTTTTGTTTTGTTGTTAATTTTTTTAACTCATTTTTCATGTGCTGCTCTTTTTTAGTCTTCCATCTCGAAATCATCTATAGTGCAAATCTCATGCTTTCTTTTCTCACCGTCATCATCATCCATAAACTCAAATATTTGTATTGACTTGGCCATAACCTACTGGATCTAAACCGTTTAGAACAATGTGCCAGACAATGTTGTTTTTTAAGATCTCAGTTGTATCGATACACAAGGCAATCATGGAATATCTCGATCTAGGAAGTAGATGTTTGTGGTCAAAGTGAGATAAGCAATCAACTAGACCCCTAATAACCTTATAACCAACTTAAAATTTATCTAGATTTCTGACCCTTAAAATTCTCCGATAATTGCTGCCATGGTCTAGCAGAATAGACCTTTGGCCTGCTTGTGCCCTCTTGTGTGTACTCTTGCTTTTTTGCCAACTTTCTTTCTTTCTGGAAATAACAGTCTTGAAATCATATTTTAATTTGTTGCGAGCAACGTCGATATGATGATGATAGTCGTTTTGGATATCATGTAGATCTCGCTTTTGATTCCACCTGATATTCAAGGTAAATAAAGGCTTTTTTGGAGCATCCTGAAATATGCAACATAGGAGTTAAGTATTTTTTTAAAAAAAAGTGAATAGCCATTAAGTTTCTTCAATTTTTACTCTAGGTTTTTCACCCTCTCTATTCCCCACTCCTCGTCCCTACCTAACCAACAGCGGTGGCAGCTGCAACGACATGCCGAGGTGGCAGCGGCAGCGACGGTGGCACGGGTGGTTGTGCTTCATCTGTTGCCCACACATCCTGTATCCTAAATTCCCTATTCCCAAGCCGCACCACCATTGTTGTAGTTGAGTAAATTTGAAAAATAAGGTTGTGGTTTTCTGTTAGAATCTGAGTAGATTGCAATTGAATATTTGCACTACATTGTAATTGTAAGACAACTTGACTATTTTTCATGTAAATTGTTGATGAATCAATGAAGCAATAATATCAAATTTCTGAATTTTTTCCTAATATTTACAAATCCGCTAAATGGCTTAGCTGAAGTTATAACCGGCCAGAGCTGTTCTTAGCATTTGCAGAGGGCAACCGCTAAGAGGCTTAGCCAAAGATTTAGAACATTGGTCACAAATCAAATTTCTAGGTGAGGTCCGAGAGGAATAGGAGAGGCCGGAGCCTGGAGGTTACCGGCAGCAGCACGATGGATGATAGGTACTTGGCGCTGATGGCTGAGGATGATGCATCAGGTTGGGGCGGCGTCCAACATGCTACCTCGAGCGGACAGAGGCGCTAACCGGGATGGCAGCGCTGACAGGGTACTAGGGCTGGAGAGGCGGTGCTCGAGACAGCTGCAAATGGGGGTGGCCGGCCGCGGTTCGGGGCGGCGGCGGCGGCGGCGGCTCTGCTACATCCGGTGGATTGGAGGCCGAATCATGGGAGGGGGGGATCGACGGTGACGTCGGTAGGGTTTGGTGCTCCAATCAACGAAATTCTACGCTGGCGTGCGATGGCAAGGACGAGAGAGAGAGGGGGGGTTCGACTTTCAAGGGAAGCTAATTTTGTGCAAAAGGGCCTCCTGACTAATTTATTGCAAAAGGGCCCAAGCCCATTTTGCTGGCCCATCCCATCGCCTTCATGATATTCAGATATGAAATATTGTAAAATAGTTCTGGGACGGGAGAAAATATGGCATGTTGGTTTCTGAAATCTGAAAGGCAGTGAGATGGATGTATTATATTTATACCCAATTTGTACAGAACAAAAATCATGTATGAACTGTGGAAACCAACAAAAATCGGTGTTTTTATTCATGGAAATGGATGAAGAAAAACTGTAAAATAATTGGTTCAACTAAAAATCCCTTTCCCAAACATACTACTCACTGTAAGTTTTGAGTGAATTTAGCACTTTACTTCATACCTCAATAAATTAAATCACTCAAATAAGCCAAAATCTAGAAACTGAACAATAACATATTACCAATTTCATTAATTAGGCTTAGTTAACTAACAGTCTAGCACTATAACCCCATCATGTTGTCCTTGCAAAACCCCGAATCATCAATTAAATAGCCCATAGTGCATACTTTGCATTTTTTTACTACGATCACAAATCCTTAAAAATGCCTTAGTCAAATTTTCTATGCTAAGTCATGCCTAAGTCCCAAGCGGAAAAAAGAAAATAAAAAACTTAAGGAATTGATTGGTAACCTAGCAAAATGTCTGTGCGTTGCAACGGGAAAGATAAACATATTATAATAAAAAAAACATGTACAACAATTCAAATTTATTTATTCTGTGTTGATTATAGAAATTTTGAACTTTGGCACGTCGATTTTTTTTCCAAATTTATCAAAAAAAAATACTATTGAACTTTTAAAATCTTTTGACATTATTAGTTTTTCATATGATGGGAACATTGAAGTGTACTTCTATCAGATCCCATTGTAACGCATGGGTCCTTAAAATATAAATTAAGGAAAAAAAAGATCGCATTTTACATCATCCTTTACTACTGAATACGGTTTGGTGTACTAGGATAAGTTAAATCAAATCGTTGTTAACCCATTTTCGATCGAGGGAGTTACTTCCAACAATTAACATTTGGCAAATTTAAGCTGCGTTAATTTTTGTTCCTTTGCATAGTACGTTGCGTTCGTTAATGCGTACGTACATCACGAGTAGCACAAAAACTCAATGCTAAAATATATTTCTAGGACAAATTCAGTAATAACAATTGACATGTGGTCAATCTTTGGAAACGTTACCTACTCCGTCATGTCAATCTTTGGAAACGTTACCTACTCTGTCCAAATATATAAGTATTTAATAGTGGTGTTATCTAAATTCATTGTACTTAGGATATATATCACATCCATTCTAGATGTTGGACAGATGTAGCACTGCATACAACCACTTTCGATATATCACAGCTCGATGAGAACTGAACTCGGCTAACCGCAATCTCACCTGCACACTCCACACATACACTGATACACACACGCCGCGATGTCCGATCGATTAGCTACACACAACAACACCGTGAAATCAATTAATTATTAATTCCACGTAGGGAGTTGGACACAGCCTTTAGGGAAAAATGGCCGGATCGATCGATCAATGGTGCTGAGGGTCCGGGCCACCGGGGCTGGACCTCTTCGACTCCGAGTACGGCATCGCCGCCGCCGCCGGCCAATCTGACAGCGGCATCCCCCCAATCACGACGGTCGTCGTCGCCGCCGTTGGCTCGCCGGCGGTGTTTCTCCCGGCGACGACGAGCATTCTCCGGCCAGTGATCCCAAGCTGGATATGATCATCATGGTCAGGCTCGCCGCGAGAGTTCACAGTGGACATGAGCAGAAGCAGCACGACAACGCACACCAGTGATGACCTCAATGTACTGTACGCCATGGAAATTAAGGAAGAAAGAGAGATGTAGCTATAGCTATTGATTAGCTTAATTAGCTAGCTATGTATAGAGAGTGAGCTCTGCTTGTTGTGGTGTGAGTTGCATTGGCATGGATGTTGCTGAATTTATAGGTGGATAAGTAGGGAGATCAGGAGCGGTTTGCGGCCGTTACAAGCGTGTGGGCCGTCTATAGCTTGGGTGGTGATCACCTCTGTGCCGCACTGCCACACACTCATATATGTCGACCATGACATCACACCCAAAAATCAGCTCAACTTTTGCATCTTTAATTCTGAGATATATAGCTATTCGATCGATTAATGGGATTACTTGATCTGTTGCATAGTGATGAAGTGATCGCATTAAGATATATAAATTCGGAGACATGCATTCATGCATGCATGCATGGTCCATTCTTGATTTTAATTAGTAGATTAATTTTCCGGGCAAAATTTTAGGACCATGTTGCACGTTTTAGTGGGCACTGACTGTATTTAATCTTGTTAATTTGGAGAAAAAAACACACTAGGCCGTTAGACATATCAAACTACCATTGCCGTTGTATAGAATGCCACTACATGTTCTTAAGCCAAGTCAGCTCACACGAATCAGCAAGCACCATGATCTTTAGCCGGATTTGCTTCTGCCGGTTGACACACGCATCGATCAACAACTTTCTCATACAAATATACACTTGTCTTTACTCTCTTGATGCCCATTTGTCAACGTATAAACAATCTCATACACGTACAAATCCACTCTTAAAGGATACTACGATTAAAAGTCCTCTTAAAGCTCATTAAAGCCAAACAAAGGCATAACTAACCAGCACCTATACGGCTATATATAGGCAAACATCAAGGTGATCAGAGAGTACAATATGCAGTACACATCCACACGGTTACCTAGTTGGCCTCTTCTTCCTTTCTCTTTAATTTTTCTTCATTTCCTTTAATTTTCAGAGACTCATATATGCATCTCCATGATCGCCTTGCTTAATTAGGCTGCGATCCGTGTCATTTTCCACTGGTGATCACAATTGTATACGAGATTGGCCGCCATTGTTTGTTCTCCTCTTTGCTCAACCACCGGCCTGCTCCAATGGCAGCCAGTCCAGAAGGACCCCATGCTTCTATGGCCATAAACTTGACCTGCCATTGGAGGCTTTAGTTAACCTCGTCGACAACGTCGAGGACAACGACTATGAGGGCGACGAGCAGACACGGATTGCTGCATGCGGCGGCAAGGGAGATGCATTGATCAAATCACACAATTCTTTGTGACGATGGGAGATAGTACGATGTGTAGTACATCATGTTTAATTTAATTTTCAGGTACTCTTTGTGGGCAAGCACGGATGACAGTATTGAATAATTACTAATGCAGTAATGTGTCTAGATTCAGCAAGGATGATATGATTAAAGAAACATGGCAGCCAAATTTGTGTTTAATTCCATACTGAAATAATATAGTTAAGTAAGATGGGCCAGTAGAATGTGTCGGCATAGAGTTTAGTTTCATTTACAAAACACAGCTGGAGTTTTATAATAATCCCAAGTTACATCCAGGAGGGAATGTGCCTAACAACTAATGATAGTATTACGGCTCAGAAAAGGTGCCAAAATGATCCGAGTCATCTGAACGCCGTCAGGTTTAATTCTGACTTCTGACTTGGAACCGATTCTGTACTTCTGTATGCGTGATGCTGCACTATCTATCCATCTTTGCAAAATACAGCCACTTTCTGATGGATATTGTTACCAGGGTATCAATAACAGCACAACGAAGTGGAAAAAGAATGGAATGTACAACTAGGAACAGCAGATGGCCAAGAACTTAAAGATAGTGCTACTCTGGGAGGAAAGGCAGCCTGCTGACACCGTTCTGTTTATGGTCCATGTCATTTGAACTGTCTGAATCTGTGAGCTCATTTGCAGCTTCTTGCTTGACAGACATGCTGCCTTCTTCCATGCCTACGAATTGTGGAAGGATTCTGAGGGATTCGTTTGGCTCCTGGCCTATAGCTTCCCACTTGAGCTTGAAATTTTCGACTAGATCCACCTGGGAAACAATGATGTTTGGTGGTCTGGGCAGTAGCTGCACGCTTTCTCCTTTCGGGATCACTACCTGCTCAATTGCCAATCTAGCTTCCTGGCAACAGAAAATAATTGTATATATTCATGAAAGTGTCGATCAGGATAGGACAAAACTGCAATAGCAAAGGCAACATAGATAAGCTGTAAAGGAAAATGGTAATGATACCTCCAATGCATCTGTTTCCTCTGAAGATCTCACTTCTTCCTTATCTTCAAAATCTATCAACTCATCCATATGATCATCAGCAAGGGCACGAAGTGCCCTGGTGATTTGCACCAGAGAGTTCGTCTATAGAAACATTTAGCCAATATCAACATCCTGCCACATCAGTAATTCACAATGCCTTGAACATTAACAATATGCTTACAAACCTTAGTGAAGTAAACTGGTATATCTTCAGATTCCACAACAGCCTGAATCTGAGTATTCTTCTTGAGCTTCGATTGCAATGCAATCACTGCATCAGCTTCACTGATGTTATAAGTTAAGGTTACAATGTCCTCCAATTCCAGCCGTTTAATGGCTTGCAAGGCAATTGACTCCGAGATCTAGAACAGCCTATCCAATAAGTTACAAACTAAGTATAGAAACTAAATAAAGAGTCGACAGCTACAAAAATTCAATGACCACAGGATGTCACCAGTTTCCTCCAGTAGTCATGCACCAACAGCCCACAGGAGGTATACAAATAAACAAAAGAAGGAAAAATGCAAACTTGCCTTTTCACAATTGTGTATTAAGTATATAAAACAGGAAAAATCAATAGAAACTTGAAGGCTTCACAGAGTAAGTTGCAAAACAACTTAACTTCCCACACCACTCCCACAATACCATACAAGCCCACAGGAAACAAGGACTAACAGGATTTTGTATAGTGTGGAAACGTTAATTGATGTCAGGTTTGGTAGTTCAATATACTTCTTCTGAGATAACCTAAAAGCTATTAATATATAAGCAATGGAATAATATTCCTACCAAACAACGCAAAAGAAAGCACAAATCCTGGAGAAAACTGAAGTAAAACCTTGAGCAAACAATGGACAACTGAAGTAAAGTAGGGCATCGTTCATAAATTAGAAATCAAAGAAATACAGTATTGAAGAAACGCATACCCCATAAGCATATAAATTGAGGCCTGGTTCAGCTTCAGTTGATCTGCCTATATGCCCTTCGGCAGAATCAAGATTAAATGCTGAGTCCAGGGTTCTTCTTGCATTGCTCAAAGAATCAGTGTCCAATTGAGCTGCACCTCCAGAAGGACCAATATGTAACTGTTCCTTTTGCACATAAACTTCCTGTACTAGCCCCTTTGAACCAAATTTACGAGTCTCAACATTAGGCATTTTGCCTGCACCCAATCAAATCGGACTAAATTATGCTGATATTGGAGTAACACATTTCATATCAGAGGTCGTATCATTATATTTAACATGATAATGCAGCTGATTAATGCCACAGTAAATGAGAACCTGCAAGCAGAGCATCTACAGTGTCTTCCAAACTACGATGGACACGCAATTCAGTTTTGGAGACAATCTCTGCAGCACATGTAAAAGTTGATGGACCCTTGCGCTCTAGAACAGTTTTCTGGACCCCTCTTCGACTAGCTTCTTCATCACCAAGGGTGACGCTCTTTCAGACAAAGAAAGCACATTATAAGAGATCTCCTTGACAGAACTGGCAGGTACAGAAAATTCAGAAAGCACAAAGTATAAGCTGCTTCTCTATATTCTCTACGACAGCTTAATAAATGCTATAGCAATTAGTTTCTGAATTGCCCTTAACCCTTAGTAAAAATTGCAAGTCTACTTTGGAACAGTCAAAACAAATTATTAGTGGTCCTCTGTCTAACAAGATTACAGAAATAATTTTACTGATATGGGAAAGGCAGGAATTGCAACATGATTTAACAGTCATATATAATCACTTCTATTGCAGTAAGATTTTGATGCTTCTTCCATCCTGTATAAGTTCATAACTGCTTTTGGAAAACACCCTTGTCAACAAGGAAGCTGGAGTATACTGATGTTATCACATTCTTTCAATGTTTTTACCACTTTGTCTCTTATATAGGATAATTGGAATGCACAGATAAACTACATAGTAAAGACTACAGACAGGGACAACGTAGCATAGTACCTCTTAGTATGGCAAAGATACTTGAAAATAAAGATTGTATTTCTAGGTGATAATGATTTGGAGATCAGCATGTTCAACAGACATAACAGAGCTCTATTCTTGCACACTGCGAAAGCTCGATATTTTGCAAAAGCACATGGAATAAAATGCAGCATATCATTACCTGCACTCCTCCAACAAGCATATCTAGTGATGGGTTCATGATCAGATTCTCTATTGTTATGCCATGGGCAGTGGCAACAAGTTGTATTCCCCGCTGTGCAATGGTGCTAGCAGCCATAGCCTCTAGCTTTGTTCCAATTTCATCGATGACTATTGCCTGGGGCATGTGATTTTCCACAGCTTCTATCAGTACCTGATTGAGATTGAGAGGACAAACAAATAAGAAGAAATATAAATTGGTGTGTTAAAAAGCACATCAGTTACCGATACACATGTAATCGGTTTGGCATATATAAGATCACAGACCTTATGCTGCATATCTTGGTTAGGCACTTGCAACCTACGGGCGTTGCCTATTCCTGGGTGAGGAATATCTCCATCTCCACCTATCTCATTGGATGTGTCAACAATCATTACCCGCTTTTTATAATCATCAGCAAGCATACGGGCGATTTCTCTGCAAGAAACAGCAACTTGTTGCTACCTATACTGATACATTTCCAGATCACAACCCTCTCAATTCCCATCAGAATCAAAATCAAAATTGACCATTCCAAAGCTACCTTATTACAGTTGTCTTCCCCACACCTGGTGGGCCGATGAGCAATAATGACCCACCATCCTTAACCAAATCCTGCAGCAAATTAGCACTTCCAGGCACAGCCCGTCCAACGCGGCATGTGAGACCTATGATTTCGCCCTTTCGATTACGAATCGCACTGATCCTATGCAGAGTCCGGCTAATCCCGGCTCGATTGTCCGCTCCAAAATCCCCAACCTAGCACAAGCAGTACTATAGTATCACTAATTCATCATAAACAAATGAACTATAATTTGCACACAATTTCACTATAGAGTAAAGATACTGCGATTTAGCCCAACCTGGGAGGTGGCGTGACAGAGGTCATCGAAGGAGATGGATTTCTGCGAGAGGATGAAGTCGCCGGAGGGGAATCGCGCGAGCGGTGGGCGTCCCAGGTCCATGACCACCTCCACCAGCGCGGGGAGCTCCGGATGCCCCTCCACCCGCCGCCTCAGCTCCCCGGGAAGCAATTCCAGCAGCCTCCGAAGCTCCTCCTCCGACCCCTCCGCTCCCGCTTCATCCTCCCGCGCCGCCGCCCGCACTGGAGCCCCCAGTCGTCGGCCGCGGCGGACGGAGAGGTGAGGGCAAACTGCTAATCGCCGGGGAGTCGCCGAGGCGAACCCGTAGTATGAGAGGCGGGTAGACGGGATAGGGTGGGGACGGTGGAGGGACACGCGGATACGGTGGTGAATCGCCGGCGACGGCAACGGCGGCGGCGGCGGCGGCATGGCGGGCGGCCGTCGACGGCGAGCACTCGAGTGGAGGGAGGGAATGAGCGGCGGTTGGGGATAGCGGGTTTCGCTTCCTATTGCGTCATCTGACACGTTTCGTAATTACAGCCGTTCGATCTGGACTACTGCGAAGTGATCTAACGGCCAGGATCAATACCGGATGCACAGTTCGGCCCGCTAAGTAAACAGGCCGTATTGTGACGTTGTAGCGGCCCAGGAACGTCGCGGCCCATCATCTTCAGTTCCGGCCCATTTGGCCGTTAGTAGTTCGGGTTCGAAGTGGAGTAGTGGCGCGTGTGCTGCCACGTCGCCGGCCACCGCTTCCTCTACCAACCACGGCGACGGCGGCCACCTGCTCCGCACCATAATAGCCTTCTCTTCTCTCCCCTCCGATCCAATCCGATCCGATTCGATCCAGCGCCATTGCCATGGATTCGCCGCCGTCGCCCAAGCTCCTAGTCCTCGAGATCGTCCACCTGTCCCCGCCGCCACTGGAAGCTTCACCCATGGCGTTCCCTCTGTCCGGGCTCGACACGGACCGCAACGTGTTCGACGTGACGTTCCGCACGGTTCGTCTCTTCCCTCCCCACCCGCCGTCGATCGACCCGCTCGCCGTCCTCCCCCGCGCGTTCTCTGCCGCTCTCGGCTTGTTCCTCCCTCTCGCCGGCACGCTCGCCGCCGTCGACGGAGACGGCGGCCGTGGCTTCGTGCGTTCTGGCGCCGACGACGATTCCGTTCCCCTCGTTCTCGCGGCGTTCGATGGCATGGCCTTGGCGGACGTCGACACCGACGACCCGTGCTCCGCTCTGCTCGAGCTCCTCGCGCCGGCGGATGACGGGGGGTCGCCGGTGCTGGCGCTGCAGGCGACGCGATTCGCCTGCGGCGGCGTGGCGTTGGGGATGCGTGTGGCGCACGCGCTCTGCGACGGCGCCGGCGCAACCAAATTCCTCTCCGCCGCGGCGAGGTTCGCGCGGGGGGAGACGACGCCACCGGTGGCGGTGCCGCCGGTGGTGTGGGAGCGGCGGGAGCGGCTCGGGCCGAGGAATCCCCCCCGCATGGCGAAGCCGTTCGACCGCATCCTCGCCGCGGCGCGACACGGCCCGTACAGCGACCAGACCTGCGACGAACAGCCACAGGTCGTGAGGGCGTGCTTCCATGTCAGCGACGCACGGGTGGAGACGCTCAGGGAGAAGCTGTCGGGCGAGGTCGGCGTCAAGCTCACGACGTTCGAGATCCTCGCCGCGTTCATCTGGCGCGCCAGGTAGGTAACAGTCATTTCGTCGAACACCTGGTGACAACAGGTCGACCCTTCACAAAATCTTAACCTCCGCCATGGAATTCGTGATGATCGAGCAGGGTGAAGGCGAAATCGACGAGCCCAGACGAGGTGGTGAAGATGGTATACTCCATGAATATCAGCAAGCTCCTCTCGCCGCCGCTGCCGGACGGCTACTGGGGCAACGTGTGCGTTCCAGTCTACGTCACCCTCGCCGGCGGCGAGCTCATCACCCAACCTCTCTCACACACGGCCACCATGATCAAGAACAGAAAGAGGGAAATCGACGACGAGTACGTCAGATCCTACATCGATTTACACGAGCTCCACCGCGGCGACGCCGGCGGCGGCGGCGTCACGGCGGGGCGCGGCGTGAGCGCGTTCACCGACTGGCGACGGCTCGGGCACTCGGAGGTGGACTTCGGGTGGGGCCCACCCGACGCCGTGCTTCCGTTGTCGTGGAGGCTGCTCGGCAGCGTCGAGCCGTGCTTCTTCCTGCCGTACGGCGCCGGCGATGGGCGGCGGCGGCGCCATGGGTTCAAGGTGTTCGTCGCGGTGACGGCGGAGGCGTTGCCTCGCTTCAGAGAGGAGATGCAGGAGATATTACTGCAGCCTCAGTGTTACAGCTCAAGACAGAAACTGTAAAATTCACCCAAAAAAATTCAAATTTCAGACATCAGATTTCAAACCGTTCAAATTTGCATAGCACAATTCGGAGATGCAGGAGCCACTGTTGCAAACTCAGTAGTACTACAGTTCAAGACAGAAACTGTAAATTTCACAAAAAAAAACATATTTCAAACGGATCTCAAATAAAGTTTTTTCAATTGAAATTTGCATAGCGCAAATTGGAGTCCTGTTCGGATGGGGACTAAAATTGATTGGATTCCACGCAGTCCCAATCCGATTCCGACACGAAAGGAAACAACTCTGCTTCGCGCGCCATATATACCAGAACGGCCCATCTCATCACATTTGTCCCGCCATTATCGCTTGCCTTTCCTAGAAATCGAGATCATGGCGTGCGGCGGCGACAAGGAGGAGGTGAATCCAGCGGTGAAAGATGAAAGTGAAGGGGGGGGGAAGAGGAGATGATTCTTCAGACGAAAGCGGTTATGAGTATTCAGACGAATAGGATTACTAAGAAGAAGAAGAAGAAGAAGAAGAAGAAGAAGAAGAAGAAGAAGAAGAAGAAGAAAAAGAGGAAGATTCCGTGTTTCCAAACCCAATGCCATCGTATTGTGCCGAGGAAGAGGAGTGGGAGAGACAGATCATGAAGCAAATCAGATTCCCGGTGACCAAATCCAGTGCCACCAAAATTTATCCGAGGTGGATGGGATCTCTGAACGTCGATGGACCGAGCCAATCTCTGGATCCAAACCTCATATCCATGGACAATTTCAGTAAGTTTTCATTGAATATGATTGAATCACTTCTGTGTTCTCATATATTTGCATATGTTAGGTTGATTTCTTTTAAGAGTAAATGTCACAAAACTACACATATTATGGCCCAAGTAAACATTAATATCATAATATGTGTTAGATCAAATAAAACCTGGTTAAGGTGTGGCTTTATAAAACTACAAGGTCATAATACCCGTGGTCATGTGCAATAAAAGAAAAACCTGATGGTTTTCTGCAAATTGAATTCTTTTTATCTTTACATTGCTGGATCAAGAATGGAAAAAAAAAATGAACTTTTTGTGAATTTCGTGAGGATGTTTACAAAACAGCAATGGGAGTTATACTTTATGTTCTTGATCTTTTCCTTTCTGTGTCCTAAACATGCCCTTGTTTACGATCGTTTATATTGCAGTGCCTTATTTACCACTGACAAGGAAGAAGAAAAGGAAGAGCAATAAATCTTGCCGTCGAGCCATACAGGTGTTTGGTCTGAATGTATCTTCTCCTGACTATGTGGTTCAGGTGATCTATGGTATGTTTGCATTCAGAGATATGCGAAACAGCCAAGAACGCAGTTTCATATTTGACTACCCAAGAGACAGACCATTTACTGTTAAGCCGGTGAGTCAGTTGATCAATTTAACTATGCAATCATTTTGTTTCTTCCTTAATCATTTTTTAATCAAAAGGAACAATCTTTCAATCATTCATGTATGAATGAAGGGTTCTGATAAGGTGCAACCCCTAATCCAACCTCCTCGAGGCATCTACGCAGTAGGGCCAGTGTTATTGGTAGATGGTTACTCCATCTACTGCCCATCTTTCTACGAAGAACTTTCAAGGTTTATCTGGCACATTGACACTGGCCACTGTGGTGCTGTTGATCAGAAGATGGCTGCTGTCCCAAATGCCGTTCTAGCCACATTGGAGATTGAGGTGATTCATCTTGGAGGAACTAACTATGATTCACTCGCGATAGTTGTTCAATTTGGTATGATCGTTAGCCAGTATCTGGTTTTCGATGGCAAAGTGAGTGTAGGAATGAGGCTGCAGCCGATTACGGTGGCCGTCAACAAAGAAGGACAGCTGACGCTGGTCCTCTACGAGTACTCCAGTAGTCACATTGGCCATGAAAATTGCGCTCCAGATGGTCTTGTTAACGATTACGAGTGCGACGGGTGCTTCTATGATGAAGACGGCGATGATGTTTTTTATGATCGTCTGGGTTTTACGCCAAGGCATGGAACCTGTACGGATGTGTCACACAATCTGAAAGATATGGTCGTGTCTGGGACGGCAACCTGGTCTAGCATGTATTAGCAAGTTAATGGAACTGTCTTCTTGTCATGCAATGGCCGTCAGCCAAACGTGGCGTTGTAATCAAATGCTTTCTTCTAATACATATTTGGCATTCAAGCTTTTTGCGTGTTCAAACTGCGGATATTTCATCTATGTTTCCAAACTCTAACTTACATTTTTAAGTTCCTAAACTCGTCCCATGTACCATATAGATCAAAATACGCTTCCATGCGATAAAGTGGCATGCCATAATAATGCCTACGTGCTAATAAGACCCACATTTAAGTCAAATAGGATAGATATAAAAATAAAAAAATATATGTTTCTCTCCTCGCCCTATTCTCCCCTAGGGTGACCTCTGTTGTCACCTCCTGACCTTTGCTTCTTGATGGTTGGCCAACCAGCTGCTGTGGCTGCCGCCATTTGGACCGTACGTGGCTCGTGCCCCTAGCACACCACTTCGGCCGACATGCTCACATGCTCCACATAGGTCATGAACCGGATCCTGCAAGGAACATTGAGTCTTGCAGATATTGGTATTTTTTTTCAATAAACAAGCACAAAGAAATGACATGGACAGTTGTTACCTGGCCCTCCACAAGCGCACCCATGTTTCTTGTCGTATGCAGGCTCTAAAGATGAGGACAACAATATATAGCAACATTATTAACTTAAATCATCAAGCATGCCATTTGATGAAGACAACAATGTTAAATAAACAGTGGCAGATAGTTTCAGTATACTTGCAGCTATACTTTTATTTCCCAAAAATTTCTAGCATCTTGTGCTGGATATATGTAGAGAAAACAACTGTACAGAGAGTAACAGAAAGGGCATTACAAGCCAGAAAATGAATAAATGGTGTGTCTAGCTTCCCTAAGAACTTTACTACAATGAAACTGAAATCAGCAAGGAAAAGCTAATTCAAGTCTGTCTCTCTTGTATCTGCACTATGAACACCATTCTCTATCATTCTGGAGCATGGACAGCCCGGGCTGCAACCACTCTTCTCACGCTGCCATTCCATTGGATACCATGGAATGCATATTGCCACATCATGAAGCAACGCTCTGGATGTGGCACCATAGGATCATATTAAGATGTCTTCCATCAGGAGAGCAAGCAAAGGGCTGCTACGCCAGGTATGAGCCAATGGGCTGAATGAACAGACTTCAGTTGCGCAGGAGTATGAGTATTGTCCCCACCTGAAACAAGAGAACATCTAGCATGTGATCATGGTTCTCAGGGAAGAAGACATTAACTGACAACTGTTGCAACCTCCAAGGCTTAAACGTGTCAGGTCTATTGTAGAAGAATATGAGGTATTGGTTAAACCGGATTGACGCAGCCCAACCTTCATCTGAATCAAGGACATCCACATAGCTAGAACCACTGACAAATGCAATCCCATAGTACTCTAGAGAAGAGACTTCCCAGCTAAGAGGACTGACATTTGTGATATCCAATGGCAAAAGGTATAGACCATGATGGCAATGTGCTATGCCTTACTCCTTGCTCAAGTTCGACATAAGAACGTCGTGGCTCATGCTGGAAGCTCATTCCTCCAGATATCCCTGAGATCTTAAGTTTTATTGTGATGCCAAGAATCTGTGACTTCCCAGTGTTGCAATCTGTTGGCAGTCCACTCCAGCTGCGTTTGTGGAAAAAGAGTCAAGTACTTGCATCAAGGTGACCCAAAGGAATGCCAGATCGACTTGTCGCGCTCAAAGAACCCACGACCAACAAGGCAACAAAGAACTGTCTAGGGAGATTTTGAGGAGTAGCAGCCAGAAGAATCCCCTCTCAAGATGATAATGTTCAGTTCTTCAGGCTGGAGCTTGACCGTGCAAAGTTTCTCCCAGAGCAACAAGTACTCCTGGATGACCTACATCACGTACCACCATGGAAATCATGGATGCATTGTCTGTTATAAAGCGCTTCCTAGGCAAGCCGCTTACAGCGGATGGACTTGGGAACTAGCTGGATTAAGGCTGGGGCTATAGAATCAATCCTGCCTCCATCAGACCACTTATCCTAACAGAAAAGAATCTTTTTGACATCATTTAGCTGAGACTGAACTGAGACGCAGAAGAACTGCAGGAGCACTGAGAAGATGTGATTTATCTTGAGCTTGTGCATTACTAGTTGAAAGACAAATCGGGCATCCATCTTTGGAATCCATATTGGATGACTTGCTTTGTTGTGATTCACATTGTAGGTGAGTTGCATCCCGACAACTGAATACTTGTATTGCCGAAACAGCACCTTCATTCGAATGAGAGCAGTTGCATATTCAACAGATGAAAGTCTGTGGAGCAAATCCATGACAAACTCGTCTCTTCAGTAGGCTCAAGGTAAAGAATGAACCACCCTCAATTAGTAGCTTGGCCATTTCCTGCACACAGGTACATAAGGTATCAGAGGAGCAATGTATGTCTTCAGAAGGGTCCGCCCCTACTGTTCCACCTAAAACGAGTATTTGCATGAACCAGTATTCTCTTCTCGTAAAGATACATAGACAACATTCTACGTATTACAAGCTAAAAATCACCAAACTCTTGACCCCTGCTGTCAGGTAATAGATTTCCCATGTTTGCTGGTAGAGGTATTACATGTCCAGCCATTGGCTCCATTATTTCCCCAACAAACTGTGAAAATATTATACAGTGCATTCAAGCACCTTTGGTAAGCTGAAATCCTAGTTTTTTGTGAGAATCCTTTGTCCTTTGGCAGTCTATTCAATGTTCCACTTTCATTGGGCTAACACCTATTTCTACATCCTCGCCTCCAAGAAGCTGAATTGATAACATAACAACATTGATATCAATATAGTAGATCTATCAGCACACAAGACGGGAATATTTGTATGACCAGAACAAATCACAAAAACATGACAAAGCAGACAACTATAAAGAAATCTATACACAATCCACAATTATAGGTTGCTTATATCTTTTTAATGTGTCAATTAATCTAATAGAAATTTATCCTGATAAAATATATAATACCTTGTTTGATTTCTGTCTGAAGACTCAATAATTGAGTGGACAAAGGCACTGATCTTGTTGCTATTTGCAAACCGTTCAACAGATACAATTTGCAGTTCATTGCCAACATTCTCAATGCCACACCTATGTGGACATCAAATTTACCGTCCATATTTGGATCTAAAGTATACATGTCAACTTCCTATAAGTGTTTAAGAGTATGCCCCAGTGAGAGAATGTTATGGGCCCCATAAAAGATAACTGAACAGTCAATTTAGATGAAAATGGATAGAACAGCAACCAACACAGCTAACCATATGTCATAGGATCACATCCCTAGGAACAATGAGAAAATATCACACCATCTAAATTATAGGATGGTTACTCACACTTAAGCTACCAACAAGCCAACAATTGAGATGGCAAAATACTTGTGACTATAAATCTGAATAATGTAACAAAATAGTAATATGTTAGCATAACTTAAGAGCCAAGTAGTTGGAACCCATGGGACGTTCAAAAATTCAATGACCACAGGATATCACCAGTTTCCTCCAGCAGTCATGCACCGACAGCCGACAGGAGGTATTCAAATAAACAAAACAAGGAAAATGCAAACTTGCCTTTTCACAATTGTGTATTAAGTATATAAAACAGCAAAAATCAATAGCAACTTGATGCCTTCATAGAGTAAGTAGCAAAACAACTTAACTTCCAACACCACTCCCACAATATCATACCAGCCCATAGGAAACAAGGACTAACAAGATTTTGTATAGTGTGGAAAGGTTAATTAATGTCATTGAGGTTTGGTAGTTCAATATACTTCTTCTGAGATAACCTAGAAGTTATTAATATATTAAGCAATGGAGTAATATTACTACCAAACAACACAAAAGAAAGTACAAATCCTGGAAAAATCTGAAGTAAAACCTTGAGCAAACAATGGACAACTGAAGTAAAGTAGGGCATCGTTCATAAGTTAGAACATCAAAGAAATACAGTATTGAAGAAACGCATACCCCATAAGCATATAAATTGAGGCCTGGTTCAGCTTCAGTTGATCTGCCTATATGCCCTTCAGCAGAATCAAGATTAAATGCGGAGTCCAGGGTTCGTCTTGCATTGCTCAAAGAATCAGTGTCCAATTGAGCTGCGCCTCCAGAAGGACCAATATGTAACTGTTCCTTTTGCACATAAACTTCCTGTACTAGCCCCTTTGAATCAAATTTACGAGTTTCGACATGAGGCATTTTGCCTGCACCCAATCAAATCGGACCAAATAATGCTGATATTGGAGTTGTTGGGTTGTATATGTATTTAGTGTGTGTGTTTTGAGGCCCAATAGAAAACAAGCCCATATACTACTATGTATATGTATACACAAAGGAAGAAGAGCAATACAGAAGCTTCCAGCTAGTATCTCCAAAAACGACACAGGAGTAACACATTTCATATCAGAGGTCATATCATCATATTTAACATGATAATGCAGCTGATTAATACCACAGTAAGTGAGACCTGCAAGCAGAGCATCTACAGTGTCTTCCAAACTATCACGGACACGCAATTCAGTTTTGGAGACAATCTCTGCAGCACATGTAAAAGTTGATGGACCCTTGCGCTCTAGAACAGTTTTCTGGACCCCTCGTTGACTAGCTTCTTCATCACCAAGGGTGACGCTCTTTCAGACAAAGAAAGCATATCATGAGAGATCTCCTTGACAGAACTGGCAGGTATAGAAATTCAGAAAGCACAAGAAAATGTAAGTTGCTGTTGTGCGGTCTCTACGACAGCTGAATAAATGCTGTAGCAATTAGTTTCTGAATTGCCTTGAACCATCAGTAAAAATTGCATGCCTACTTCGGAACAGTCAAAACTAATTATTAGTGGTCCTCACTAACAAGATTACAGAAATCATTTTACTGATACGGAAAAGACAGGGATTGCAAAATGATATAAGTCATATATAATCACTTCTATTGCAGTAAGATTTTGCTGTCCATCATATATAAGTTCATAGCTGTTTTTGGAAACCACCCTTGTCAGCAAGCAAGCTGGAGTATACTGATGTTATCACAATCTTTCAATGTTTTTAGCACTTTGTCTCTTATATAGGATAATTGGAATGCACAGATAAACTACATAGTACAGACTACAAAAAGGGACAACACAGCATACTACCTATTAGCTGATTCAGTATGGCAAAGATACTTGAAAATAAAGATTGTGTTTCTATATGATAATGATTTGGAGATCAGCATGTTCAACAGACACAATACAGCTCTATTCTTGATACACTGCAAAAACCCGATATTTTGCAAAAGCACATGGAATAAATACAGCATATCATTACCTGCACTCCTCCAACAAGCATATCTAGCGATGGGTTCATGATCTCTATTGTTATGCCTTGGCAGTGGCAACAAGTTGTATTCCCCGTTGTGCAATGGTGCTAGCAGCCATAGCCTCTAGCTTTGTTCCAATTTCATCTATGACTATTGCCTGGGGCATGTGGTTTTTCACAGCTTCTATCAGTACCTGATTGAGATTAATAGGAAAAACAAATAAGCACAAATAGAAATTGGTGTGTTGAAAAGCATATCAATTACCAATACACATGTAATCGACCAATACACATGTAATCGGTTTGTCATATTTAAGATCACAGACCTTATGCTGCATATCTTGATTAGGCACTTGCAACCTACGGGCATTGCCTATTCCTGGGCGAGGAATATTTCCATCTCCACCTATCTCATTGGATGTGTCAACAATCATCACTCGCTTCTTATAATCATCAGTTAGCATACAAGTGATTTCTCTGCAAGACAAGGCAGCAACTTGTTGCTACACTACGATACATTTCTCGAACACAACTCTCTCAATTCACAGTAGAATCAAAATGAAGACTCATTAGTCCCAACTAACCTTATGACGGTTGTTTTCCCACACCCGATGGACCGATGAGCAGCAATATGGCCCACCATCCTTAACCAAATCCTGGAGCAAATTAGCACTTCCAGGCACAGCCCGCCCAACGCGGCAAGTGAGGCCTATGATTCTGCCCTTCCGATTGTGAATCGCACTGATCTGGTGCAGCGTCCGGCTAATCCCAGCTTGATTGTCCGCTCCAAAATCCCCAACCTAGCACAAGTAGTACTAGAATTACCAATTCATGATAAGCAAATGAAATAAAATTTGCACAGCATTTCACTAGAGAGTAAAGATTCTGCGATTGAGCCCAACCTGAGAGGTGGTGTGGCCTGTGGCGGAGGTCATCGAAGGAGATGGGGTTCTGAGAGACCAGGAAGTCGCCAGAGGGGAATCATGCGAGCGGTGGGCGGACGAGAATCCTTTGTCCTTTGGCAGTCTATTCAATATTTCACTTTCATTGGGCTAACACCTATTTGATAACATAACAACATTGATATCAATATAGTAGATCTATCAGAACACAAGATGGGAATTTTTGTATGACCAGAACAAACCACAAAAACATGACAAAGCAGACAACTATAAAGAAAGCCATACACAATCCACAATTATAGGTTGCTTATACCTTTTTTAAATGTGTCAATTAATCTCAGTTGTTTGATTTCTGTCTGAAGACTCAATAATTGAGTGGACAAAGGCACTGATCTTGTTGCTATTTGCAAACCGTTCAACAGATACAATTTGCAGTTCATTGCCAACATTCTCAATGCCACACCTATGTGGACATCAAATTTACCGTCCATATTTGGATCTAAAGTATACATGTCAACTTCCTTTAAGTGTTTAAGAGTATGCCTCAGTGAGATAATGTTATGGGCCCCATAAAAGATAACTGAACAGTCAGTTTAGATAATTAATAGAACAGCAGCCAACACAGCTAACCATATGTCATAGGATCACATCCCTAGGAACAATGAAAAAATATCACACCATCTAAATTACAGAATGGTTACTCACACTTAAGCTACCAACAAGCCAGCAACTGAGATGGCAAAATACTTGTGACTATAAATCCGAATAATGTAACAAAATATTAATATGTTAGCATAACTTATGAGTCAAGTAGTTGGAACCCATGGACCGGGGACTCCTCTGGGTTTAAGTATTGTGAATTCCATTGGCACAATCTGATGGCAGAATGTAATGCATCAAGCACAGGATGAACCCTCATAACAAAAGATATTGAAAATGTTACCTACTTAGCATGTATGAAACAGAGGATACAAATACAGGCAAGCATTTCAATAGGTGGGTGAAAAATGAAATACCTCACTCATATTTAGAATGGCAGGGTGCTCAATCTGAAAGATACTTTTTTATGCAATCCCAGAGATTCCACGGAAGTTATAAACAAGCTGATTCTCTCATAAAGACCTTCCAGAATAAGTGTGAGTGCGCTCTCAACAACACCAACTCTCCCTTGCAAGAATGCAGCACCATCTGTAACCCCATAATATAAACAAATTTGCAAACACCGCTCCAATATGTAACTATCAAAAGTCTCCAGAAACTTCAAAACTGACATTCGCTTGTACTGACACAAAATCTGTGCAGGAAGAGGGGTTTTAGTAACACAACAGTTAGGATGAAGATAATGCACAAATTGATGTGATCGCTAGAAAGTTTTAATTACATACTGCAAAAAAATACTTTTGTATATCGGATTTTTCAATATTGTCAGTAAGATAAATTTGCATCTCTTTAAAAAAAAGAAAGAGATAAGAAAAACTGTAGATTCACAAGTCACAACAAAATGGAGAACTGCAAAGGTCTGATTCCGTAAATAGTTGTAAACTTAATCAAATTCCAACACTCTACAGACTATAAGACATTCAACCTCCAAGAGAATTAATCCTCATGTGTAATATGATGGACAATGTACCCTTGATGTTCTATCATTCGCTCACTGCCTGTGGTTATGCTCTACAAAGGAAAAAAAAAACAGATGTGGCCATAAAGATCATAACATTTTTCCAGCCATGGCATTCCCCAAACTTTATCCATTTGTAACAAGCAATCAAACCTTAGGACTTGAACAGTTAAAACGTCCAACAGCATGCTTGGCTTCAATAATATCAATATATTTACCTTCAGATAGAGTTACAACTAACTCTTCAGTCATAATAACACGATTGTGGTCCAACAACTTGGGAGGATTTGAAAGTCGCTGTAAATGAAATTCAAGTTCATGGGATGAGTACTGAAGTTGAACTTTTCTATTGTTTCTCTCAGTGAGCTCACTGAAATTAAGTTTTCCTGACATGTGCCATTCAATTGCAGTTTTCAAGAAAAGAAAGAGCCCATGGTGATTAGAGTGAAGCTCTGGTATATTTGCTGGATCTCATTGTGGAAATGATCAATTACTTGGACAAATGCACATTCCTTGAGAAGGCATAGGGAAGAAAATGAGTGCCACTCAAGCAGGCATAAATCTAGTTGAGGAATATTATCTACTTGTTAGATGAATTAGCAATCTCACCTGCTTAGTTTGACTAGCTCAGGAAAATGAGATATTACTGTGGAACGAAATGATGAAGCTTCATCATCTGCCAATTCGGATAGCTTTTCTAGTGCATCCTTATGTAACTTTCCAAAGCAGCCAAAATTTGCTTTCTGGCCATACTCTATATATCAATCCACAGGCCTGTAAGATTTAAAGATCGTTCAGTCATAGGCCAAAAAGGTATTTGTGTGCAATGTGAGCATGTTTCATAGCATGGAAGTTAACTTTCTATGAGTAATGTTAACAAACCTGGTGAAAATGAGCGTCTAAGCAAAGTTGCAACACATAATCAGAATTCCAGTCAGTTTGCAAAGAACTGAAGAACCTCCTTTTCTTTTGGGGTTGGGGTTTTCTTATAATCAGATGGCAGGATATCTGAGAATGTGTCTAACAACTCTTTGAGATGCTTTTGCACTTTTATGGGAAACAAAAAAAAAAAGGAGACAAACTTGATTAGATAACTGAAGCCTCCTTTCATGCTGGCCCTTCCTTTCCATAGAAGTCCCCTCCTGATCTTGTCAATGACTTTGATGGCCCATTAGGGAGGTTCCAGGGCGATCAACAAGCAGAATAGGATGGACGAGAACACCAACTTTACATGGACTAACCTTCCATATGAGAGCTGCTGTAATTTCACCAACATGGTATCCTTCCTCAATTTCCTGGTGCTCAATATATGATGATGCTGTAACTTGTCCAATGCATCCTGTACTTCAAGAAAAAAGGCCAGTCTTCCAAGTCCATGTTCAGCTTAACACCAGAATCACCAGAAAATGCCCATCTCAAGTACACTCACAATAACAATCACATAACTGATGCCATGGCCAACTGAAATAAAGCACTGACTGTGCAATTCCTGAACAGCCTCAAGGATTTTCTTTAGGTAGGGAGCATCATCAATGTCAGGGCAGTCATTTCCAATATTATCAAAAAACTGTGCAGGAGCAGAACCATCAAGCTGAAGTATTCCTTTCACAGGTCAGTGTGCAGAAAAGATCCATCCTTGCGGAGCTTCAATTCAGGAGCCACCATCAATGTATATCCAGACATGTGACAGAAGAACCGATGAACAAGACTTCTAGGAGCTTTGACGACCACAACTGATCACGTTGAGCTGCCATGGAAAGAGACTATCCTTCCCCGCATCGACTTCAATACCAAGTTAAATCTGTCGTTTTGGAGATACTAGCTGGAAGCTTCTGTATTGCTCTTCTTCCTTTGTGTATACATATACATAGTAGTATATGGGCTTGTTTTCTATTGGGCCTCAAAACACACACACTAAATACATATACAGCCCAACACTCCCTCTCAAGATGGACGATATATATCTATCATGTCCATCTTGTTACATGAA
>CM002484.1:2221577-2298968 GCA_000325765.3 Leersia perrieri | reverse complement strand
TGCTTACACCCCCGCCGCTCGCCTGCTTCGATTCAGCAAGGATTCATCGTCGCCGGTCGCCACGGCCTGTGCTCTGATACCATGTCGTTTTGGAGATACTAGCTGGAAGCTTCTGTATTGCTCTTCTTCCTTTGTGTATACATATACATAGTAGTATATGGGCTTGTTTTCTATTGGGCCTCAAAACACACACACTAAATACATATACAGCCCAACAAAATAATGCAGTGAGCCAATGCAATAGAAGCTTCATCATGTCTGCATGCAGTACACATCCAGTTACCAGTTGCCTTGTCATTAGAAAGCGAGGAAACTTCAGATCAAACCAGATTAGTCAAGGGTTCCCCAGCAGCAGGTCTTGCCATGGCCCTGGAACTTGAATTCAGTACCCTTTATTTGGTTGCTCTCCATTCTCCAATGGTGCGGCACCATCTGCCAGGTGGGTCTATGTCTGTCCAATCATAGCCACATCCGCAAGAGGAAGTTGGGGAGGTCCAACTGTCTGCTGCTAGGCAAAAAAGCATGTCAGTTTTTGTGGTCTTACTTTGAAGTTTGAACATACAGATGCTCCTCAGTCTTGCTTGAGAGAACCTCAGGGGACCTTTCCAAGCTCAAATCACAAGATCATCAACAAGGGTAGGGGGAAGAAGGCTATTTAACTTGGCGTGCTCCCCAGCAGCACTGTCGGCAAGAACAGTATTTCTACTTCCACCAATTGTCCCAATGACAGACTTTCAAACCCTTTCCCTTTCATAAAGCGACTCCAACAGGCTTCTGCTCTCAGAATTCACCACAATTGAATTTTGTCTATGCTACTCAGCACCCAGATCTCCAAGACAGAATGTACGATACCTCAAGCTTCATCTGTAATACAACACCCTTATATTGTAGAGGATAAATCTCAGACCACCATTCGTCAGGCTGGGAGTCTAACTAGTGCGATCTTCACGAATTCCAAAATCTAACACAGATTATAAACATCATTGTGTCAATTTATAAAATAATCAACGACGCTATAGCAAGCAAACAGAAGTGAAGTTTATACTTACTACTTAACAATAGTGCCTTCTGACTAGTACCACATTTAAGATCTGTGTCACTCAAGTCTGGGTACAGCTTGGTAGCCATTTCAACCTTCCTCTCTTTGAGTTTTTCAAATATTTCACTATATTTTGTGCACATTTCAGTGTGAGACCTGAAAATCTGGAAACAAAAACAAATGTCAAACATAACATAGAATAGCATTAATACAATAAACATTTGCTAACATTACCTTATCATCTAATGAAAGATCATTACTCCCTTTAGCTCGCTTTATATTGCCTTCATTCCCAATCTGATATACTTCAGCAGACAACCTATAAGAATGTGCACATACGAGGACTTTTAATGCTTTTCTTCCTTGAGTTGGCTCAAGCTCCATACGAATTTCACATTCAACAGAATGTGAGTCAGCAAATACTGGCAAATCCCCTTCTATTACTTGAATTGAAGGTGACGAAGTAACTGATTCGAGTGTTAATTCTGCGGCACAAGGTACATCTGCTCCTTTCCGTAAGATATATGTAACACCGTTCACTAGTACAAGACCAACTGACGATTGAAGAGTTGCCGGCAAATCAATGATCCTTCCATTATCACTCAACAAACTGTTCTCAGCATAGGAATCATATTTGATGAATAAAATATCCTTGATTGCAGCTTCTATGTTGATGTCAACATCTTCCTTCGAGAAGAATGATTCGTTGCATCTATAGCATCCTTCATTAGCATCCCAAATACGCAATGGGACATCAAAAGATTTCAAAATGTAGCGAGAATACTTGCTCCAATTTAATACGTAGTAGGCTCCTTTAGACTTGAGCCGTTGAAGCTTCCCAAAGTTTCTTTGCTTCAAAGAATCTAGCAAAAGGGAGGATATGAAATCATTCTTGAGGCATTCAGCCGAATGGACAATCAAAACTGCCATAGACCATTTGGCTGTTGTTGTTTGATTACTCTTATCGAAATGTGCAAGATCTCGTAGCATATCCTTTAGTGTAGGAAAGCCCAGAGCAACATGGTATAGACTTTGACCTCCTCCAATCAAATCGCGATAGTTACTTGCATGATCCAATAAGATGGAGCATTTTATAAACTTCGTGGGTAACTTGTTCTGTCTGCCTGCACGTATGCTTTTCATCTTCCCTTTTTTCTTTTGATGTTTCAGATTTTTGTGGTCGACTGTCCCATCAAGAACCTCACATTTGGGAGATTCATCCTTAAACTCGTAAATAACTCCTTCAGAGGTTCTGAAACCTCGAACCCACATGTTCTTCGCTTCAACTACAGTAGTGACAGTGGACTGTCCATCCGTAAAAGAAACCGTGAATACAAACAATTCTTCAGGGGTTAGATAAAAGGTCTTTTTATTCTTGCCAGTGCCCTTCATAACCTTTCTACACTTAGCCTGTATCTTCTCACGAGCTCTCTCAATTTGATAAGCGCACTGATGTTTTACCTCAGGATTATCAGATAAAAAATCATTTATATTCAAGATGAGAACTGGGTCATCAAGGGGGAAATCTTGTAGGTTCAGGAACAATAATATAAAAAAATACATCAAAACTGCAACACAATTACACAAAATGCGTTTTTTTAATAAGGTACACTTACATATAATCCTTCAGCATCCATATTGACAGGGAAATTAATCTGCAAAGATTTCTTTAGCAACCAAGAAAGAAACGAAATCAGAATCTTCAAATTTTTCTTTAGCAACCAAGAAGGAAACGAAATCAGAGTCTTCAAAGAATTCTTTAGCACCCAAGAAGGAAACGAAACAATGCATTCTGATCGGGGAGTCAAAGGCGTCGAGCGGCGGCGGGGACGTACCTCCGGCAAGTCGCCAGCGTCGAGCAGCGGCCGGGACTCACCTCCAGCGAGTCGCCGGCGTCGAGGAAAGCGTGGGGCTGGATCGCGCTGGAGAAGTGGCTGCTGCGGTGAAGAGCGGCGAGTCGCGCGCGGCCGCCATGGAGAGCCGACGAGTGCTGCTGCCGAGGGAGACCGCCGCCGCCGAGGCCATGATTCCGGCATTCCGCGGACGGGGCTGAATAGGGGAAGCCGGGAAGGGGAGAGAATCAGAGAATGGTTCTCGCACTTTTGGGCAATTCTATCAGTCTCAGACCCCGGCAATGCTGTATGGGCCAGAATAGTCATAAGGCGATCATATATCTGGGCCATGTAGGCTGTTACGTGCAGGCCAGATTGCCTCCAGGAAAGCATGCCACGGCCCATGTCCTAGCTGGGGCCTGGGGGCGATGCAGGCGTGTGGGACCTCCTTGACAGGCAGGCAAAAATCCTGGCTCATTCGCTTGCTTGACGGCGTGTCTGGCAGGGAGTTTTGAGAAGTGGTTCATAGTAAGGTTAAGAAGGGAATTGATTTTTAGTCTTACTTAATCTCTTATTTGGTAGAGGTGATAGGAATTTAGCCAAGAGATTATTTGGGGATGGATTTTAAGTGAAAATGAATGGTTAAGAAATGTCTTAGTACAACAAAAGAGAGAATTCCTACCCCTCTGTGACGTGAGTGTAGCTCAACTACGAATTGAATATAGCTCAGCTGGTTAGATACCTAGTGGGAGAACATGTCCATCTGGTTCAAATCCTAGATTTAACACAGGTGCTCGCATTTAATGTTAATATTGTTTTAGTGGTAGACAATATACCCTTCGCTAGTGAGGCGTATGTGGTGACTTCGCCTATCTTAAGATTTATCGTCATGTCCCCTCTTTAGTACTGAAAATGATGAAGTTGCCCCCTCTAAATTCTTCATCTCCATCCCACCAAAAGTCTCATATCCTCCTTCTATCGGAGCAGGATAGATTGAAAACTCGGATGCCCTCCTATCGGAACAAGATAGATTAAAACTCGGATGTCCTCCTCGTATCGGAACAGGATAGTTTGAAACTCGGTTGTCAGGTTTAAAACTTATGAACAAATCAATTAATAGCCTCATCCTTCTAAACTACCAATCCCTCCTATCGGAACAGGATAGATTGAAACTCATGTTTCAGGTTCGAAACATATGGGTCAAATATATATCGTGAAACTATAAGACTTAGCAATTAACTACAAATTTATCGACTAAACCATCATAAAACTACATGTTTAAGGGGGTTTATTAGTCAACTATATTTTAGCATCAAATTTATTATCAAACTACATATTCAAGGTGAAGCATATATAGCAAAACTATAAGACATAGTAATGATCACAAAATTACATATTTTAATGTCAAGATCCTCTAGCACTATTGTTCTGTTGGAGTTATAAACATAATATTTTTGTTATATGTAGTTTTGTGAAGTTATATCTTAAATCTATAGTTTTGTGATAAGCTCAAGATAGAATTGTATAGTTTTGTGATACATCGTCTTAAATCCGTAAGTTTGGATTGTTTAGTCAAATTTTCTGTTGTTTGAAAAATTTTATCTTTGTTTTGTACTAATATGTTTATAAAATTGTATAGGTTTTTTAATAGCGAGATGTCAATTGTGAAGGCAAATGCAAACATTCCAAAACTTTTTTGTTTTTAAACTAAGCATTTGAGAAATCATCGATGGTCCAAGTTTTGAAAGTTTGACTATATATTATTGTAAGCATCAAATATTTAGGACTCAATAAAGTAGTATTTTTAAGTTCAATTTGTCGGTGATATGGGCCCGGGGGTACCACGTGGCGGCAATATAAAGCGCCTTGGGCCCACCAAGGCAAAGTGATAAAAGGATTAGGCCCGGGTGAACCTCGGGGCCGCCACCGGGAGGAAGCAGACGACCCCGGGGAAGCACGCAGGGGCCCTGTAGGTGACCCGCACCAGTTCGCCCCTCAGAAGACTCGTGGAAGGGAGCGGCGCTGCGCTCCCAACGGCCGCATTCATGAGGGCTGGCACGGCCTCACCGCATTAATGGCGATGTGAAACGGCGCTGCTAGCCCCCATCATAATTCCTTTCCGTCTGACCGAGGGGAGGAGGCGTGGGCGGCCGCGTCAGTCGTGGGTGACCGTGCGGTCGCCCACGACAGGACGCCCCCTCTGCCCTGTCTCCATCGCATTTAATGCGACGGAGGGCAGCGTGGAGGAGGAGGGCGAGGGTTTTTCAACCCCTACGGTTAACCTACCCTACGGCCTACCGGCTCTGACAGGGGAGACAGGCGACAAGACCCCACGATGCCTGCAGCGCCTTCTCTACCAAATCCACTCCTGGTCCCGGATTACACGGCGGATAGGGGAAGATGGTGAGAAGAACGTGCCGGCGTGCCTGCCATGCCGGTCGGTACGGTGTAATCTACTCTTGGCGTCCAAGGAAGGAAGAGAGAGAGGGGGGAAAGACGTTGTGGTGTTCCCTTGAGTATAAAAGGAGGCACTGGTCTTTCATAGAGAAGGGAGGAAATGGCTTACAAGCCACTGGGGGGAAGAGATTGCTTACAAACCACTGAGAACTTAGAGTGCACTGGCCGGAATCATCAGCTCTAGCCCTATACAGAAGAGAACTCCTTCTTGTAATTCTTCATCCACCATATCAACAACAAGAACAGGAATAGGGTATTACGCTTCCCAGCGGCCCGAACCTGTATAAACTCTTTGTGCCATGCGTGTTTAGTGGGCTTCTCCCTTGTCCACTTTCTTCTTCCCCTTAACTCAGGCCTTGGCATTCCGCACCCCTGTGCCGAACCAAAAAGGGGTCCCCCGGATCCCCGCGTGTCGAGCGCACGCATCGACACAATTCATTTTAATTTTTTCTTTTATATTCTTTGATCACAATGTTTTTTTATTAAAAATCCATTAGAACTGTTGGACAATTTCATGATTCCATCATTCCATGACCGAGAGTATGGAACATTTCTCCGATTATAGTTGAACGTCCCAATAGAATATCCGCCGTGTATGTTCTTTTCAACATTTTAAAAGTTCAACACAAAAAAAAACTACTTAAGCTCTTTTTTTTTTAAGAAAAGGAGCAGAAGTGTTGCCTCATGTGTTAATAGATCTGAAGAAAAGTTTAAACAAAGTACAAAAAGACCAACATTGCCAAGATGAGGCTCAGTACTAATTAAGCTAAAGCTAAATACTGTCAAAAGTTTCTTTGAAAGCACCACCCAAATTTTACCATCTACTGTAAAGTCATTAACAAAAGAAGGAACTTAAATGTTGTTCCAACAAAACCCTTCCATTCAAACATACAGGCAGGCATGTCATAAGTCATATTACAACAGCACCACAATGAATAGAAAAGATACTACTCCTAACCAAGACCACTCTCATCAGATGTGTGCAATCGCTCAAACCAAATACATTCTCTATCGGTCACCTTTAATTTGTTACATGTCACTGTAAGAAGGGAAAAGGAGGAGGAAGAAGAGGAGAGAAAGAAATAAACAGAGTGAAAAGTACAAAATGAACTTCACAAGATGTTTCATACAATGAGCAGTAGCCCTTTCACGGCAAGTTTTACGCACTGAGTGAAGGAACCTCTAGTTGCTTCTGCTGCTTCTCTTGGCTCCCTTTCATGTCCTTGGGCTTTGCCTTTGGAAGGCCAGCTGCCTTTGCCTTCTGAACCCTTGCTGCCGGTTTCTTCTGATCAGGAGATGGTGATGCGGCTTTCTTCTGATCAGGAGGAGATGGTGCGACCGGTTTCTTCTGATCAGGAGGAGATGGTGATGACTTCTTCTTAGGGGTTTTTCGGTCATTAATGTTGTTGCTTAGACTGATTGAGCCTTGCAGCTTGAGAGCTGACTGGTTTGTGCTTGTGCTTTCCTTCTTTGCCTGTCCTTTTTTCGGGTTTTCAGGATGAACCAGAGATCGGGGCTCCCATGGCCGTGCAGCTATCCACCGGTCCATCCAGCTCCAGCCCCAGCCACCCTTGCCCATTTCATAGTTGAAGTTTCCAAGACTTGTGGCAGACCTTGCCCTCCACTGAAAATGTGCAGAATGAACATGTAAATTGCGGTGTTGAGGTGTACATAGAAATAATCAAATAAATATAGTGCTGCTAGTCTAAAATAACTAATGAGTGGGAGTAGAATTGTGAGAAACTATTCTTAAGGAAAAAGGACATGATGAAACTAGCTTATGGGCTTCTGTCACAAGTAAGATCAAAATAATAGAAATAATGTGTTGAAAAATGCATAATTATTTTAATGGAATGCAATATGCATGACCTTGCAACACCTGAATTAATTGTTAGTACCTGATGATTGAATGCATATGCCATGGCTCGCTCACGCTTTACTGCAGCTTCTTCCCTTTGTTGGATCCGCCCAAGTATTTCCTCCATAGTATCCGAGCCTCCGTTCCATTCGACCTGTTCAAACATGCCAACACCAATATTTTTATTATTATTTTCTATAAATTTAATTTTCTTAATAGATTTTTTAATCAGTTGGGTAGAATGAATTCCAGTGGGAGAGTATTCACCTGCAAATTATTAAGTTAGGTAATGACCAAAAAAAGTTCAACCTAATCAGATGGGCCGAGAGAATTTACAAGGGACATTTTTTTTTTGGAACGGGAATTTACAAGGAACATTGGTCTTTTGGAAGGAACTCACTTGTAAATTGTGGAGTTTTGCTTCAAGTTTCATTTGATTTTCTTGCTTTTTCTTCCTGTTGCGTCCTTCGGTAACCATGAAAGCACGCCTGTTTCTTATCTCTGCCTGCAACTTGTTCCAAGACTGTATGTAGTTCAGTGTGGTGGCTGTCTGTTTGTTAACTGGATTGGTCTGCCCAATAATGTGCAATCTTTTAACTCCCTTCAGACATCTGAGAGCTTTCCTTGCCTGCATTTGAGTGACGATACAACAGAAAATCATTAGCAAGTAAAAATTCATTCAGTAGCCAAAAATGAAGGAAACTGCAGCTCATCGTTGATGGTAGTGTGTTACCTTGTAGCATCTAAAGGCATTCTGAATCCGTGTAGCTGCCCATTCCTCTAATGCTGCATTGTCTTCAGGGTCACTACTAGAAGGACCGTTGGAATTTCGATTTGTTGAGTTTGGTACACTGGGTATTTGAGTAGCAACCTTTAATGGCAAAGCGAAATAGGAGAAATTAGTTGGTCAATTGTAGCCCACAGGTTAGCTAATCTAACTAACTATGTACAGAAGTCCTAATCCACAATGTGATTGTTTAAATACAAAGGACAGAAACTATGCCATTTCAATAAGAGGCAGTTTGAAGGTACAGGAAGCACAATCAGAACTGTATTTAAGCACTGTAGCCTGTAAGACAAACCCAAGGAAAGAAAAACTACACCAGTATTACTAGTTCAAGGAAGAAGTGGAGAGATAATTAGGCTATGTTCTGGCTGAAAATTACCAAGGAGGTCAATTCAATAGTCAAAGCTATTTGACTGACCAGTACAAGTTCAAAAGTGACCGCGAATCTCTGAATTTATGGAACTAAATCTAACATACTCCTACATTGTTAGGAAATGTTACTTGGCGATAAGTTTATTTGTTTTTCTTTTGGTAACTCTTTACATCTAATGCAGTAATATAAATGAGAACAGAAAAACAACAGCAATACCAAGTATATTTCCAATTTCCAAGCCATAAAACATAAAGATTATCAACGCAGAATTCAGCTTCTCGAAGAAGAATCTTTTATATGTGTAGCATGCATATTTAAAATGACAATTTCAGATGTCCTATCTTCAGTAGGTGGGGTCAGTTAATTAGCAGTAGCTCACCAATATTCCAAAGATGCAGAAAGGTTGTACTCTAAAGGTACTACCTAACTCACACATACTGTTCTGCAAGTCAGAATCCAAGGTACCTATAATTGTTAGCTATGTACAAATCATGCTTTCCATCAGCCAACTTTCTATTATGATGACCACAACCAACAAGAAGACATCAAGTTGCAGCACAGAGAAAGGCTGTCCTGGCCCTTCTTAATGGTGGGATGGAATTGTATGGCATCAATTTCATGGTGTTTAGAAGACATGCAAGGCTAGTGTACATGACATTCAACTTTCAAGAGGGGCTTGGAAGTTTGTGAAAAAAAAGTAGCTTTTTTTTTCTCTTGATACTGGGAAACAGGGACAGATAATAAGGGGGGTTTAATGGATGGATGGATACCTTTGCGTGTTTTGACTTCCCACGTTTAGACTTCCTCTTGCTGATGATCGTCTTGAACCAGTCTCCAGACCCCATGGCTTCAATCAGAGTGAGTCTCACAGATTAATCTTTGTTCAATCCCCTTGCTTTGATGATTTGATCACAGGAATAATATAAAAAAACAGGGTTAATTTTATTTTAAATACAAGATGGTGCAACATGATTACATAATAGAAGTAAAAATATTGCTGATGAACCAAGTTTATTGGCTCATTCTGAATCTCTCTGAGATGCCCCTTAAGGCCTTAACTAAACCAAAATTCAGAGAAACAAGCGATTCTAGTATTTGTTTCAATTGGCAGATATTAGCAGCCAGCATGAGAACTGAACCCCTTGTTTCTATTCTAAAGTATTCTCGAATTGAATACGAATGGTTGCCCAAAACAATTCGATTCAAATCAAACAGAAAAAGCAATAAAACAGAAGCCAAAAACCAACTCAAATCTTACAAGCTGGCAAGGATCAAGCTTCTGACTTCCTTCTTATAACCTCAGTCCAGAAACCAAGAACATCCAAAGAGTCAACCCCATGGCTCATCCAGCCCTCTGCTCATCCATGGCATGGCAGATGATGAATTATTTTATCCTCCCTTCCTCCAAAACCCCAGTAATCAAACAACCAGAGAGCCACAAAACCAAGAACTCTGAAGAAACACAGATACAGGATGGGCTGAGCAGTGACTAAGTACCTGAGCTTCAGAAGGTGCAGTGTTGGTGATCTGAATCTGATTTGGAGTTGCTTTCAGGAAGAGAGGGAGAGATGGCAGTGGCCAAGCAGCTCAGAAAAGGAAGGCATTCACTGGAAGCAATGGATCTCTCTCCTCCACCTTTGAGAGAGAGAGGAGGGAAGGAAGGAGACGAGAGAGAGAAAGGTGAGAGGGAAGGTGGAAAGGTGCAGAGGCTGGAGTTAGATATAAGTCCAGATCAAGTCCTTTGTCTAATTGCTCCCATGTTGTTTTCTTTAATCTTTTTGCCTCCTCGGCCACTGATGACGCTCTGCATGACTTTAATTACTCTAATACTGGATTTTTATTTACACTGAAGTTGCTAATGATCCTACTTTAAACTTTAATTACTGAACTTTTATTACAGTGCGGTTGCTAATGGTTCTTGCTTGGCAGTAGGTGCTACAGCTTTAATCTCGCTGGTGATCTTGTTGCCATAAAAAATGGGGACAAGTAGTAACTCCTTGTTGACTTGTATGGGGATCCACTTGCTCAGAGAATCCACAATTTGCAGAGTGCACCATTATTTATTTCTCATCTCCATCACAGTGAAATGAAATCCCAGAAACTGTTCAGTTAAAAACAAGAACAAACATAATCTTTTTAGGTAAAGAACAAAAAAAATCTACTCATCTCAATTTGGTTGTTTCCAACTAAAGGTAATTTTAAAAGGCAGTGTTCTAAATAGATTATTTCAAATAAAAACAAACATATTATTGATTTGCTAATAATATGAAATAATTAAATATTATACATTATAAACCAACAAATAGCTTACCTGATCTATCAATATATGAGGTAAATCTTTTACCTCCTTTAAAAAAACAAATAGCTTAACATAAGTGGTTGAAGTAATGCGATAAGTATGTAGCAAATAATTCGTGACAATAAGTAATGTGGTAGAAGAAAATTATTGAAAAAAATCATATATTTTTTGAAGTGTGAGCAAATAATTCAACTATTCAAGACAATAATCAAGTAAGTAAACAGAAGAAAAAGACAGAAACCAGCACAACAAAAAGATGATACATCTGACATCTATGGTCTCTGCCGTCAAGCACACGTCCTAAGCATTAGATGATTAATGAGTGAGTGAGCCCCAGGCAGCACGGCGAGGTCGAGAGGAAGAAGCCAAAGGAGAGAGATAGATAGATACTAAAACGATTGCCATGGTTGGTACGTTGATGGTGGCGCTATCTTCTTCTTCTTCTTCTTCTTCTTCCATCGTCGACTCGTCGTCGCCTTCGTTCGTCCTCCCTGGCGCACAGCAAACGGCAACAGCGACAGACGAGCTAACCAGAAAGGGTTTCTCCCACCTGATCGATGCTGCTGAGATGGATGCTTCGTCGTCGTCTCGTCCGGTCTGTACTGTGTACGGCTCCGGTCTTATGTTACACTCAACCATAGTATCAATTTTAATTACCACCTCTCATGGCCATGCGGCATGCACCGTGATTCATTGATTTCAGATAGCGTACAACTTTTCAGACTTTTGTGTGATTTTGGTACCTTTTAATTTGCTTATGGATGTGGTATTCAGTTGGAGTTGGTCGTCTTTGTCACAAGTTAATTACATGTGTTAGTGGAATGGGATAAAAGTACTTTTATTTAAAAAAAAATAAACATATATTTTAGTTTATATATACAAAACCATATGAGTTTTGGCATGTTTTGTGCAACCCTAAAGCCCAAGTATAATACTTGCTCTGGTGCTCACTACTGGCAGTATTATACTGCCAGTAGAAATTATATAAATCGATTGTTTGAAATGATATATTAGTTATTTACTTATAAGCGAATTGTGGTTTTTGATCTTCTTCGTGAAACAGTAGAAGGCACCGGATCCGATCGACTTCATTCCATCGAAATGTGGATCATTCGGCCGCGATTCAGTGTTGGTCTCGACGGTGGAGACGCATTGGCCGCGATTTCGGTGGGGACATCACTCGGATGGAGATGCAAAATTACAGTTTTATTCCTCCATGGTTTTTTTTTTCTTAGATGATCGAACCCTCCAAATTTCTACTGAAAAAAAGTTTATGGATCTACTAGGTCCATATTGTTTTATACTGACCAGTAGGGAGCACCAGAGCGGAGCTCAGTATAATACTTGGGGTTATTTGTCACATGCCGAAAATGCTCCGTTTTTTCAATTTTATAGTACCCATGTTAATTTATAAGTTTTACTCTTAAGTTAATGATATTCTCTTGTTGTTAATAATTATCAGCTTTGACGATCGAGAATTATTGAACTTGAACTGTTGATATTTTTTAAAGTGACATAAAGGCAAAATATAATTTACCAAATGTAGGATGTGAATTAGGTGGTTCGAATTACATATATAATACCACTTTTAATACTAGCACCATCTTTTTGCCCTAGACAAGAAGTACTAACTAAATTACCAACTCTTATCTAGTTATCTGCCAAGGAATAGATAATGTTGAATTGAAGCCATGCATGCATTCTCAAATTCCAATTCTGAAAAGCTAACAATGATAGATGAAATATCTAGCTGCTAGCTACATTGGCATTAATCAAGCAAGCTAGCCAGAATGGATATATCTTCTTCCTAGTTAAACAGGATGCATATGATTGGTTTGCTGTTGTTATCTTACTGTCATGGAGACAGGCCGTCAGTTTCGGCGTGTCTTTATACATTATGGTGATTGAGTGATGCGTTTTCAGATGTGTGTAGTGCAATGCAAGGCAATGTGACTGCCTGCTAGTACTAATTGATGCGTACACACGTGCTCCTACATACTGTCTTCTAGTATCCTAAAAGAAAAATTGCAGGTACACACTAACACACATGTGTCTAAGCTTTTAGAATGTTCTAAAAGAAACAGAAAGACTTGACAGAGTTAAGAGCGATTGAAACGAATTTACATATTCAGGAGAAAGCGGATTCGAATTAGAGATGCCACATTGCACAACCATACGTCTAATTCAGTATCTAACTATGATGATTAGTAGGTGTCTATGTCAAAAAAAATGATTAGTAGGTATAAATAAAATAACCACAATGCAAATTAAGATGTCGAATAAATGCTAAGATTTCGATGATTGTATTGGTATAACCGACTGCGGTTTGGCTAACTGGCGTCCAAATTAAAATTTTAATTGTATCAATGGATGCATCAGTTTGTCAGCTGGAAAAGAAATGCAGATTAATTAGGACGTAGCTGTTGCCTGCCTCCAATCATGGCGACAACACAGCCGCTACGAAAGGAACGCAGATACATACTCGAAAGCGATCTTTTATCATCAAGAAAAACTTATGACCATATATTGCAAAGTGACAGGCCAGCACGAAGCAGGAGTCAAATATTATCGTTTTATTATTATATATGCATCCCCTGTACTTGAATTTCGAATCATATGCGTATCAATGGCAAATACGGTATGAGACAATATATGAAATATTGTGTTGCTTACAGGTTGAATGAAGGCTGGACTGCCTAGCTGGATACAGTCATGCAGTGCAGATACTTGTCGGCAGCATTACGCGTTGCTTTGCTTCTTCTTCTTCTTCTTCTTCTTCTTCTTCTTCTTCTTCTTCTTCTTCTTCTTCTTCTTCTTCTTCTTCTTCTTCTTCTTGAATCATTTTGTTTATTAATTACTGATATCATTGTTTTGTTTTGTTTTCATTTGTTTTCATAGTTTGTTCATTTTTCTTCTCGAGATTAGAGCTCTAGCATCTCGTAACACGGGCATATGTTACCATGTCCATGGGCATGCTGTGTCTCTTTAGATTAAGAGTTGTTTTTTATGAAACCAAAATGACCTTACCAATTTATGTTAATACTAATATTTGGCATGTTTGAACATAACTAATTTCGGCAGGGCAAAGTTATAGTTTGGGTAGAAGTCAAATTAGCCTAGTTAACTTTTGAAGTGACCTATTTTTATAGGCTTACCAAAAAAAAAATTTTGGCATCAATCGAAAACAAACACGTTTAGACAGCAGACAGTGTTAAAATTCTCAGATACTGGCAAAGTCAACTTACACCACCGACAAACCCAGCCCAAAATCCCACGAGTCCCGCTAAATTCGTGGGTAAACAGTTATTGGGCCACATGGCCCACATGCTGGGTTGGAGTCTTGGGCCAATATGGCTCATCTTTTCAGAGGGATACCTATTGTGCTGGACTTGCCATTTCTCCATTTCCTGCTGGTCCGACCGTCCGACCTGCCTTTTCTACTTCAGCAGGCTGGCAAAAACTTTATTTGATTTTGCCTCAAATCAATTCTGCATCATCCACACCACACGAGTGCAGCATTCCATTTATTATAGGATACACTTTGGATATTAAATTTATGATTTAGTTTCTACACTTAAGAGTCAGCAAGAAAACCATAGCCATTTCAAGAAATAAACCTCCTGATCTACCCAGGTTGTTGTTGCATGAGACAAAATCACCACATCATATTACAGCAAAACAGAATCTGGTGCATTAACCACCCTCTTGTGAGTTGTTCGCATCTGCCATCCAATCTCAACCGTCCATTCCTCCATCGGACGGCCGATCGGCGCCCAGAATCCCCATGAGAACCGCTCTCCTTTACCCGCAGCCGCCTCTCCTCTCGTCTCTTCCCCATCCGTGTGCCTTCACAATTCCCCACTTCCACTCGCTGAGAAAACAAGTCACTTTCCACGCCACGCCACGCCGCGACACGACATGCTCGCCGCCGCTGCGTTCCCGGCTTCTCCCGCGACGGCGCGACGCGACGGCGACAGCGGCGGCGGCGGAGGGGGAGTGGTCCCGCTGTTCCTGGCCACGGTGTTCCTGTTCTTCGTGACGTACCAGCTGTTCGGCGTGGCGGCGGCGGCCTTCGCCGTGGTGCTCGCCGCCGCCGCCGCATTCGCCGCGTGCAATGTCAGGATCACCCACGCGAGGGGATTCCCCTTCCTGCGCGTGTCGCTCGCTCCAGCATCCGGAGGGGGATTAGGGCGTGGTGTCGGCGGCGTGGCGGCGGCGAGAGGGATGGACGCGGCGGCGATCATGGCGCTGCCGGCGGCGTTCGGGTACAAGCGCGGCGGCGGCGGCGGCGGCGCCCATGGCGAGGCGGCGGCGGAGGGGATTGGTTGGGCGCAGTGCTCGATCTGCATCGGGATTGTGCGCGTCGGCGAGGAAGTGCGGCGTCTGCCGTCGTGCGGGCACCTGTTCCACGCCGGATGCGTCGACGAGTGGCTGCGCGCGCACGCCACGTGTCCGCTCTGCCGTGCCTCCGTTTGCGCGGCCGCCGAAGACGACGACGCGCCGCCGGAGCTGCCTGTCTGATGGGCGCAGTGGTGATTGTTAGTTTGTTGGCTCGAAGATGGAGAGGAGAAAGAGAAGTCTTTTTTCTTCCATTTAATCATCTTTGGTGATGATTTCATCTCAAATCTGACCAACTTGTTCTTGATTCTGATTAGTGGCATTTGTAGATTTAATCTAAAGTATGTCAGTTTAATTTGAATTACAGTAATGTCGTTTGGTAGAAATGTTTATACGTACATACATTTTCGTGTTTAACAAGTTGTTTATTGTTCTGCGTTAGTACGAATTAGCTGCTATGAAAAATATGAAGCAATCAGGAGATGCAGGATACCTAAACAACATATTCTTATGTGACCTTAATTTAACATGAGAAACAAAGTATAGCCGTGGGTATTATGCTCCAAGTATGCACAATACCACATGTATTTTGTCATGTGGCACATAATGTTGGATATTACGGTCTAAGAGTTTCAGAAAACAACACCGTTAATCAATTTGATTTATTATTATAGCAAAATAAAAATACTTAAGCTTAGTTGACTACTGCCTCCATCTCAAATAAAAAACCTAGTACTGGATTTGACATATCCTAGTACTATGAATCTGGATAGGAACTAGATGTGACATATTGGTGTCCCGTCCCGTCCAGATTCATAGTAATAGGATATGTCACATTTGGTCCCAGGTTCTTATATTTTGAGGCAGAGGTAATACAACCTTTATTTATGTAGGGATGAAGAACTTATAAATTTGATATGTAGTTTTAGAACTCATAACAATGATAGATAAAACAATAAATGGTCAAACATGTGGTTTTATAAAACTTATGATCATCATACCCTACTATTGTGTAACTTGCCAAGATTCTTGTCCTTTTGTGAAACCTAGAACATAATACAGGTGGTTTTGTAAAATTTACTCTAAAATAAACACCCAATACAACCTTAATCTTCTTACCCACATGTTCAGATGTCAAATATATCTAGCATGGGCATCCATCCCCTTTTTAAATAATAACAAGGCTCTTTCCCTATTTCAATTAAACTTGAGAAATGTCATTTTGTCTCGTTCCAACACTTGAGCCGATGGATTTCTTAGAAACCGAAATTCAACTGCCTCAAAAAAAAAAGAAACCGAAATTCAACTAAAAATCATTTTCCCAGTCACGGTCAAAATAGTCTACAAGTAACAACGTGTGCCAACTGCCAAGACTCTACAAGTAACAACGTGTGCCAAGACGTGAAGTAGGAGTTCATGCCTCGCTCTTCTTATTCAAGACTCTGGAAAACACAGTATGGACCCTGAAATCAATGAACAGGTGGACTTTTGTAAAAGAAACATGAGGATATTCCAAGACACTGGCTTAAAAAGAATGAAGATGCATGTGAACTTTTTTGAAAGAAACATAAGGATATTCTAAGATACTTCCGTCGCTAAGAAATACTTTATGATATTCCTAGCTATGTATCTGAAAACAAAGTCTTTGGGTCATGAGATGAAGGTAGTACTATCTCAGCATCATCTGAAGTGGCAGGCAAGCTAAGGATGACATGTAGAGAAGAGTGTATATAGCATTTGCTGACAGCATGAATACCGATGAAATTGTCTCAAAAAAAAAGAATACTGATGAAATTTCTAGCACGATGGATCTCGATCGATAATCTGTTACATATGTAACTATGAAAGGCCTTACTGGCTAGCAAAATTATGATATTGGAATACAATTATACTCCTTTTGTTCCAAAGAGAAAACAATCGTAAATCTCTCAAGAATTTTTTTTTGACAAAATTACTGCAGAGAAGTTCCCACAGTTTTAATTTTATTTATTTAAATAAAGTTAAATTGAAAAAGATTACAAGATAGTAATCCAAGAAGATAAACTATTTCTATCTAACTCTTTAAGTCTATGCAACAAGACTTAAAGATTACAGAAAATTTATTAGTACCAAATACCAAATTAACCCTTATTAATACAAAAATATAATTGTGCGTGTGTGGGGGGTGAGGGGGTATAAAGATTACAAAAGAAATAAAACTTATCCCTCTGTCCTATATAACATATATAGTAACCTAGGAGTATCGTTTTGCTGGCTCAAAGTTAATTTGTTTTTAAAGAAAGTTTAAACTCTAAAAAAGTTAATTTATTTTTAGATAGAGGGGTACTTTATATGAAATAGTGAGTTATAAAACAGCTATAAAAGGATGAGAGAGACAAAGCAAAACAAAGTGGGTTGGCTCTTATGTAAGAGCCAGCTCTGTACTTACTCCATGAAAAATACATTAAATATATAGGTGAGAAAAAGAGATGAAGGAGAAAAATTAAAGTCAACCTTGTACCCCACCTCTTATAAATATTGGCTATGTGCTAATAGCTAACTAGTTCTCCCGTTAAACTTGCTCTAATACTAGTTTTAGATGTTTGTCACACCACCGACTCTGGGAGCGGTGATCCTCCTGTCACGATCATCAGAACTTATTTTTATTTTTTGAAAAAAGGTTGAAAAGTGGAATCAGATTGTGGCATGCACTCCGTTCCATAAGTGGACTGACATGTCGCTTGTGCGCCTTCACTGTAATTCTGTAGAAATTTGTTTTCAGAATTCAATTGTGATCAGGCAATACCATGGGTTTCTGACCATGGAATCCACCTTAGTATTTTCCTAGCCAGTGACAGGATTGAATTATTGAAATGTCCGACTTAAACCAACGTGTTCACACAGTTTACTCTCTGAAAATTATGTTCAAGAAAGAATTCTCTTTCTCCCCCTCCTCTCTACATGTTCTGTACGTTAGTGTGACAAGTGAGTTATTCAGCATTTGACGGTTTAACACAGATCAGCATGCAACTACTTGAATCGTTTAAGTCAATCTGATATGTGACCGGCTGTAATTATCTGTTGACGAAGTGACAGCTAAAGGCAAAAAGCACCGTCTGGGTCAAGCTACATGGTCAATCAGTGCAAATATTTGCAAAGGTATGGTTTCTTGTTTCACTCAGGAGCAACTTTTGCAATACACTGTCTCTGTCTTAAAATATTTGTTATTTTGAGTTTTAGACCATTTGTTTTATTTAAAAAGTTATAAAATTATTATTTATTTTGTTTATGAATTGCTTTATTTTAAAAAATATTTTAATAAGTATGACATATTATTTTTATATTTGCTTTTTAATAAGATGAATGATTAAACATTATTACAAATAAAAAGTTAAAATGATATCTAATTTAGAATGGACAGGTTCACATCTCCAAATGTCAAAATAGCATAAAAAGAAAAACACTCCACGGCTGGATTTACGAAACCTATAGAAACAGGTCCAGGATATTCCAACTTTTCTGAACATGATCGAAAACACAAAACACTTGTTTTTTGTCAAGTTAAAAAATAATTAAAATGAATTTAATTTTTGGGGGAGCAGATTTGTTGCATTTTATTGGGTTTTGTCGGCTTCTTAACGGTATTCCACTAAATCCTAAGATATCACTTGCGAGCAGTTTTTATTCTGAAATTGGGATTGTGAATCCTAAGTCCACAGTCTTTTTACTTCGGCTTGAGATTATTTTGTAAAAATGATGATTGAGGCATGGATTAAAATATAATTAGCAAAAAATGAAAGAGAAGAGATTTTAAGCCATGAAAGATACGTGGCATGCCTGTTAAATTGCATACATATATGAGTGTGATCTAATTATTTTTATTTAATTACGCTTTTGTCAGGCTTCAAATTCGAGACCTCTAGTTCTATGCCATGTTAAGTTACAATACACGGGAAATTCACTTTTTACACTCTAACAATACCCTCTCCCCAGCAAATATTAGCCATCAAAGCAGGCAACGTCCATAATCCGATCCCATGTTCATTATGAACTAATGGATATAGATTATTTCATTTGTATCAAACGGGCTGAGTCTCCATGTAGACAAATCTTTTTCATGCATGAATCGACCAGTGAGTCTCTATCTAAAGATTTCTACGCAGAGTTTCACACCGCTGGTGCATGTATTGTTGTGTGACCGCTGGCACGCATAAACTCCTAGTCATTTCCTCGCAAATGACACCTGAAATGGAATCCCTCGCAAATTAGACTTGAAATGGAAACCTTCCAAGCAAATCGGACCCTAATTTCATCCTATAAACACAACACAGGTTCACAGTATCTTCACACACAAACACAAACTATACTGAACTAAATGGCTTTCCATGTCGTCCTGCTGCTACTGCTGCTGCTGCTGATCCACCTCGCCGCCGCGGCGAACGCCGGCGGCGGCAGCAGCGGTTGCATTGGCGCCATTTTCGACGACACGAGCATCGCCGGGAAGGAGGAGAAGCTCGCCATGGAGATGGCCATCGAGGACTTCGTCGCCACAGCGAGCTCGTCGTCTCCGGCGACGGCGCGTGTCGAGCTGTGCACGGTGTCCTCCAATGGCGGCGACCCGGTGCGCGCGGCGTCGGCGGCGCTGTCGCTGATCAACGACAAGGGCGCACGCGCGCTGGTGGGCCTCCACTCGTGGCAGGACGCCGCCTTCGTCGCCGAGATCGGCCGCCGTGCCATGGTCCCCGTCCTCTCCTTCGCCGCAGCCGCGCCATCGCCGGCGACGCCGTTCCTGCTCCGTGTGGCGCGTGCGAATCACGCGCGCACGATGCGCGCCGTCGCCGCCGTCGTCGCGTCGTGGAAGTGGCGCCGCGTCGCCGTCCTCTACGACGACGATGACGTCATCGCCGACCTCGCCGACGCTCTCCGAGCCGTCGGATCGGAGGTGGAGCGCCCGATCGCCGTCTCTTCCTCCTCCGGCGGCGACGCGATGCGGCGGTCGCTCGCGGACCTCGTGGCGGGGCAGTGCCGGGTGTTCGTCGTGCACACGTCAGCAAAACTCGCCGCCGCGGTGTTCGCGGAGGCGGCCGAGATGGGGATGATGGACGCCGGCTACGTGTGGATCGTCACCGACGCGATCGCCGACGCCGTTGACTCCGTCAACGGTGACGTCATCTCCTCGATGCAGGGGGTCATCGGCGTGAGGAATTATAACCCCGTGGACACGAATTCCGGCAAAACCAAACGCCTTATCGCGAGGTTTAGGAGGAGATTCCGGTCGCAGTATCCCGGCGCCGGAGACGACGACGAAGAGAAGACGAGTGGGCCCCACTACCCGGCTCTCCTCGCCTACGACACCATCGTCGCCGTCGCCTCCGCCATGGAAAAGATCAACGCGACCACCACCACCACAACTCCGAGATCGCCGGAATCCGGCGAGACGGCGGCGGCGATCAAGATCGCCGTGTCGTCGAAGGGGAACGAACTGATGAGGGAGATAAAAAACGTAAATTTCCACGGGGTGAGCGGCGAGTTCAAATTCGTAAAAGACAGCGAGTTCTCGCCGCCGGAGAGGTTCCAGCTGATCAACGTGGCGGCGCCGAGGTACACCGAGCTGGGATTCTGGTCGCCGGAGCACGGATTCTGCAAGAACGCCGCCGCCGACATCGCCGGCGGCGGAGGATGCGAGGCGACGATGAGGGTGTTGGGGCCGGTGAGCTGGCCGGGGAAGCCGTGGAACGTGCCGAGGGGATGGGAGCCGGCGAAGGGGAACCCGTTCACCGTCGCCGTGCCGGAGAAGGCCGTGTTCCCGGACTTCGTGAGGGTGACGCGCCGCCGTGACGACGGCGGCGGCGGCGACGGCGGGGAGGCGAGATTCGAGGGGTTCTCCATCGAGGTGTTCAGGGCGGCGGTCGAACACCTGCCGTACCACCTTGACTACAAGTTCGTGTCCTTCAACGTGACCTACGACTCGCTCATGGAGCATGACCACATGAAGGTGATGCCTTGATTAAATTATTAATCTCATTCAAGCTCTGATCGATTGAGTCCAGAAAATAAACGATACAAGCTAATACTCCCTCCATTTTAAAATATAATACATTAATTCTCTTTTAAAAAATTTGACTAAGTTATAAAAAAACATAGCTGTAACATAAAATTACTTCGGTTAAATCGTGCATTACATATATTCCCTACATCCCAAAATATTTAAGAAAAATTAGAGCCATGCCATTACTATTTCTTAAAATTAGAGATATGACATCCTGACCTGCATGTCATTGACTCATGTGAGCTCTGCATATCATTGACTAACGGATGACATATCTTCGACTTTGAAAAATTACAATGGAATGGATCCAATTAGCCCAAATATTTAACACCGTTGACTTTTTGACATGTTTAGCTATTCGTTTTATTTAAAAACTTTTGTGAAACATATAAAATTATAGATATGCATAAAAGTATATTTAACAATAAATCAAATGATAGAAAAAGAATTAATAATTATATAATTTTTTTTGAATAAAACAAGCGGTCAAACATGTGTAAAAAAATCAATGGCGTCAAATATTTTGGGATGGAGGGAGTATTTGTTTAGCATATCTACTTTGTGTTGAAAAAATTGTACCCTTGTCTCTAATCTTGGTCAAACATAAGTAAATTTAACGTCAAAAAATTCAAACGTTCTAAAACGGTGGGAGTAATAATTTCCGCTTTATTTTAGCGGTCTACGTAGTCAATTTTGAAAAATAACCTACAAACTTTAAAATTAACTATAAATTTAAAATTAAGTTTCATTTTTTTTTGTTGTTGGTATACCCACCAAATAGAATACTGACCATTTTTCTCTAAATGGATGAATAGATAATTGCATAATTGACTAATGAATAGTAAAAGTCAATAAGTTGTTTTAAAAACCATTGTAGACAATTTATGTATTAAAATATTAAAAATTACACATTAAAAAACTTGCGAAGCATTTTCGTAAAAGAAACAATTCTTTTGCTTACAGAGCTATGACATACTTGTCGGCGACACGAGCATCTCATCAGGGAGGTACAAATTCGTGGAATTCTCACAACCGTACACAGAGTCAGGTCTAGTAATGGTGGTGCCATACAAGGCAGACTTATGGAATAGGTCTTGGATATTCCTCCGTCCATTCTCACTATCGATGTGGCTCGTCGTAATCGCCGTGGGGCTATACAACGGCATCGCCATTTGGCTCATGGAACGCAGGTACAATAGCGAGTATCGCAACGGCGGAATATGGAAACATGCCACCACCGTGTTCTGGCTATCCTTCACCACTCTCCTCTCACCAGGAGAAAGGCTAAGGAGCAGCCTGTCTCGAGTGTCCATGGTTATATGGCTACTCGTTGTCATTGTGCTGACCACCAATTACACTGCGAGTCTTAGCTCGTTGCTAACTGTGCAACGGCTAGAGGAGGCTGTCACGGCAGAGTCGTTAAGGGCTAGTGGTTCAATGGTTGGATGCACAAATGGATCAGTCGTTGGCAAGTATCTCAGGGAGGTGTTGCTCTTCCCGGAGCATCGTATTCAGAGGTTTTCTAGTGATGATGACTATCGACGCGCGATTGTCTCCGGCGAGGTTAAAGCGGCGTTTCTCCGTGTCTCCCATGCCAAGCTCCTCCTTGCAAAGTATTGTAATGAGCTTATGATCACTGGCCCTGTCTACCACGTCGCCGGTCTTGGCTTCGTAAGTGTCACATTCACATCACCATATAGTTGATACAAAATTACTCTCTGCTACATATTGTAATTCATTTTAGTTTTGTTTTAAGTTAAACTTTTCTATGACTAAGTTTATAAGACAAATACACCACCATCTACTTTAACAAATAACAGAAATACTATATAACGAGTCCTCTACTTTAGCCGTGCTGGACAAACAAATGCATTATTATGACAACATATTTTTGGTGAATTTAATGAACTAAATAGGTGATGGTGTATTTTTTTAATATAAATTTGATTAAAGTTAGAAAAGTTTTAACTTATGATAGATCTAAAATGGCTTAAGATATGGAACATGGGGTAGTTAATTATAAGCTTGATTAGCAGCAGCTTGATGACGGATCAAGAGTTGATTAACCTACAAATTTATAGGGTGTGTCGTCTCAGGTGTTCCCCAAGGGATCGCCGCTGCTGGCCGACATCTCGCAGGCGATCCTCGAGGTGTTCGAGAACGGCACAATCAAGAGGCTGGAGACGGCGATGCTGTCGGCGTACAACTGCACGGCGGCGACCGTCGACGCCGGCGACCTCTACCGCCTCTGCCCGGAGAACTACTGGGGCCTCTTCCTCATGACGCTCTTCGCCTCCACCGCCTCCCTCACCGTCTACGGCGTCTTCTTCCACCACGGCAACGCCTGCGGCAGCGGCGGCGAAGGCGGCTGCTACAGGAAGCACGGCGATGGCCGGAAGGATTCTGCCATGGTTGATCCCGGCGGAGGCGGCGCCGGCGCCGGCCATGGTGATGAAGCCCTTTCATCAACCTCAGGCTCGGCTGATCATGTAGTTGATACAGAGATAGTAGTAATAAGCATGGAAATGGAATGCGAACTTAGTGCTTGCAGGCATCAACAGAAATAATGTACAAAATTACTTGCATACAGTTTATTTACGTGTTGAAATAGTTTGGGTTTATTTCAATCTTGACACAGATAACTCAATAAATCATTTATGCACTATACATACATAGTGTTCAGGAAGATCACCAGAACATGAGGATAGAATTTTTTTTTCTTTTTTGTATTTACACCATGTTTGCAACATCATGAAGGCATAGTTTTCAGAAAGAAGTATGCCTGACAGTATCTTTCTTCAGATAATAATTAAAAAAAAAAGAAGAGCAAAGACTGACTGCAAATGTGCATTTTTATCCCACTATATTCACAACCACCCGGGCTAGCTTTCTTCTTATCTGTCCCCCCTCTAATCCTATGTTTTTATGTGACAAAAGGAACTGAGAACAGCACTACCCAACTTAATGCTACCGCCAAGTTAACACTGGAGAAGAACTAGCCTTGGCCCGAGCATCAGCCAATGAAAGAGTTATAGCCAGCATCATCTGTTCTTCAAAACTATCAGGAATACTTCCATGACCAATGTCAGATCCACCTGAATTGGCAGCTCCAGCCTCTATTGTAAGATCAGAGCCAGTGAAACTGCTACTGGCCTCGGCCACCTCTGACCAACGCTCATTTGAATACTCCGCACCCTCTCTTGCTTGGTGTGTTCTGTTGTTCGATGGTTCTTCAGACCTGGCGCCTGAGGAACCACTCCCGTTTACGCTCAGACCCTCTGTCAAAGATCTGTCTGACCTGCTGAGAATGTCACATCTTGATGTGTGGCAAGTAGCAGTGCTAGGAGCTTCTCCATACATATGCTGTTGCTCGGCTAATGCTGCGACTGCACAAGCAAATCCACTGCTGGCAGATGCTGTTTCAGCTGGAATTGTCGTGGAACTATCAGTGCTTCTTAGGGGAAGAAGTGGTGAGACCGTGTTAGTGTAGGTTGGATTTCCCAAGGCTTCCTGATCCTGGTTATAGAAACAAATTAAGTTCAGATTTAAAAGGTTTGGGTATGATGAATAATCATGCATTCCCCCCATTCACACAAGCAATCAGTCAATCACTATAAAATTCACCACAGCTAAATGTTATCTATCTTGAAACTTGAAAGAATGCACTTTCTGCTGAAAGACATACCGACAAACAAAATAAATGTGTATGCATAATTGTTGCAAAAATAAGTAGGCATGCATAATTGTGCAGGTCACGTGTCGAGCAATATGACAGGAAATATAGGCAATGAGATGAAACAGAGATTAACAATGATGAGGGTAAATGAGAATAAGATGTAGCCCACTAAAAAGGAAACAGACTATTTCTTTCAAAAACAAGTTAAAGGATGATAATACATGTAAGTTCAGCAGCATCATTTTAAAATACCTGCATAGATAGCCAAAGTGCTTCAATAAGCATAACTTCTTCAGGATCCATACCAAAATTATTATCCCTGCACTTTAAGAATTACATCAGTAATTATTCCCAGCAACTGTGGTTTATACTAGCAGTCTAGCACCATAAAAGGAAAACATTAATTAAATGAGGAGAAGTGGATGGTAGAATGTCATCAAACTGATGTAAACCATGGAAAAGAAGTTCCAGAACAAATGATTATTCTCAATATCAAAATCACCTACAAACAAATTAGTGCTTTAATCTTTGCATAAGTCATAAGCTTTACATGTTTGACCATTACAATTCCTTACCTAACATTTAGGTCTTCTAGAAAAGTTTTTAAAAAACGTAAATAACTAATCACTATACACATTTGACATGCTTAGCTAAGGTGCAACAAACACTAGGTCTATTAAATTGATCACTGAACAGCGATCATTTCCAAACCAGAGTACCAAAAGCAACATATGAAGGGCATCTATAACTTATTCAGCTGATTCAGAGAGAAAACAATAATAAAAATCTTAAGTAAGAAGACTATATTTGTCCCTCAAAAATCTGAAGTAATATTTGATCTCTCAACTCTGCATGAATTTTCGTCTCTCGATTCCAATAGAGGACATAATTTGTCCTTCAACAATCAAAACCATACAAATGATGTCCCTGGCTAGGTATATTAGGTTTTGTCCTGGGTAGCACCCTATTGGGCTGCATATGTGACATAAGTCAACATAATGAGAAAAGTAATAGAAACTGTTAGATTATCCATCGGGGCTTATTATTTTCATCTTCATTCTCACCATTTTTTTTCTATTAAAAAGGGAGAGGAGAGACTAACATGTGGGTCTGCATGATGTGATAGATAACATGACAAAGAAGGATGGTGTGGCGCTCAAAACCACTTGCAAAACAGACCCAGAAATATTATTTAGATGGTTTTGATAGTTGAGGGATGCGTTTCCAAGCTACATATAAAGATGTGAGGCACCAAATATATAGACCTTTGAAATATTAAATGGTAGAAATTGTCATTGAGGTACCGCCATGATCTCGGTCTAGAATGCTTTGATGCAACAACATGATACTTTGCAGAGTATATCAAACACAAATGAGTAACCAGTACGAACCGCATCTGCTTTAAGCGCTCTGAAGTTTTCAATAGCAACTCCGCATGCTGCACTTGAGATGAGAGATCATTGCTCTGCCCACTGCTTTCGACTGTCAACAAAATAGACAGGGTCAGCAACTGCACAGCAAAAGAATAACTGAAAAACAAAGTCAGCGTATGCAAGAACATACCTGTGGTTGATGCGCCACCAGTATCACAATGTTCAACTTGTGCAGTTGTTACTTCATTGGTCAAAGCAGCAGCCTGCTTCTTCTTCATCCGCTCAGCATCGTCCTGGAGCTCCTGCTGCCGCATCCTGATCTGCGCCTCAATCACCCTCTGCTCCTCCTATCCACACCACAAATCCCAGCTCCAACCGGTCGGCAAAAAGATAAACCAAAGAAGACAACACCAAACGAAATCACATTTCCGCAGACACTCACAATCTGCTCGTTGCCCTTTTCCTCCTTCGTCTTGACGCCGCGGTACTCCACAGCATAACTCACCATTTTGCAGTAAGGGCACCTTACAAGTCAAGGAATAACCGAATAAAATCGCACATAACAACTAGAAAATCTCTGAAGAAAATCTAAGCTAGATTAAAAAGAAATATCGGAATAGAACTAAGGATACTGCGTCGGCCGGCACGAGGTGGGCGTCCTCATCTGAAGAAAACATTCTGCAGGCACACGACCACAAATCAGACACCATTACCAACCTAATTCACAATTCCACGGCCGACGAAGACAACCACCAACAAAGAGAAGAAGATGAACTCTCACTCACGACTCACCCGTGCAAATTCCCTTGGCGCAGCACTTGGACCGGTTGAGACTAGGATAGAACTGCAATCCATTTCACAATAGTCAGACTCAGTCACAATCAAGCATACCATAGCGCACTCCCACACAAATCAATGGAATCGCATCGCAGCGGTTACCAGGAAGCATATGGGGCACTCGTCGAGGTCAGGGCGGGGGTCGTCGGAGCCGGGGAAGCAGGGGGCGAGCTTGGCCTCGAGGATGAGGCGGCGCAGCTTCTTCAGGTCGATGTCCGGGTGCGGGTACAGGCCCTGCGGCCTCGTGTACCTCTCCTCCACCGCCGGCCTGCTCCTCCTCCCTCCCCCCACCTGGTTCCCCATCTCCTCCTCCTCCCTTTTCCTCCTCCAAACTCTCAACCTCCTCCTCCTCCTCCTCCTCCTCCTAAACCTCAACCACCGCAACCCACCCCGCGCCGGCGCGCGGATTCCCTTCCGCGGCTGCGCCGCACCTCGCCGCCGATCCTCTCGCCTTCTCCTCCTCCTCTGCCTCTGCCGCTGCTGCTGCCGCTAATCCGCTCGATTACCGGGATAACATAAACCAATCTGTCTGTCTCTCTCTTCTTCTCTTCGTTTTCCTTCTCTCGGCGTGCGTCGCTGTCTGCTTATCGCGTCAAACTTCGCTAACCTTCCCTTCCCGAACACCTACTGTCACTGACGTGTGGGGCCCAACGGAAGCGAACCTTTGCCTTCCGGGTGACCTGCTGTCACTGATGCGTGGGGCCCACGAGGGGGGAGGGGACCGGGGTGGATGACTAGACTCTAGGAGGAGTACTGGCAGTTCGAGAAGCAATCGAACGATAATTGGGGGATTTGATTTTGTAACAGTTGGGTTTGGGTTAGTTGGTGTTTTGCTGTGTTGTTTGTGGCAACACTGTCTGGGTTACTTGTTTGTTTAACCTTTCTGGTAAGAGAGGATTGGGATGCGTGTGGTCTAAGGTTGGTCATCTTTTTATCTTTGTTTTTTGTGCACGTGATTAGCAGTCATGGGTCAGGCAGTTAACAGGAGATTTTGCAAGTGAGTTTTATTTTCAATCTTGAATGGGTGCTTCAGTCATGTGGTTTTATGAAACATAACATCACGTACTCTGATTTTTTACTCGATCCCTTCTTTACCCTTGAATTATATCATATCCCCTCTATATCCTAGGTTTTTATTTTGATCACTTCCATACCTTTTTGTTAGTTGACCATGAGTTGATCCTTTTTTTTTTTTTGCAAAAACACTATATTACCCCTTCTCTCGTACTTATGTGCTAACTTAGCGAGAGGAAATAATCTAAATGTGAAAAAATACCTTTAAAAACCATAATTCCAATAGAATTATGTGAACAATAATTAGAAAATTTTAAACATGTGGAACACTTTGATTTTCTATTGAAAAAATAATATTTAGATTTATGTTTTGTAAGGTAACACATATGTATGAGAGGTCAATATAGTCATTTTGTAATAATTGAAACAGCACATATGTATGAATATTTATGAGATGAGCAATGTAGTCATTTTGCAAAATATATAACAGTCAACTCACTATGGTATAGAAGGGATCCAAATTAAAATTTATGGTATATAGAGGACAGGACATAATACATAAGGGACTGAGCAAAGACTTAGGATACACAAGAAATTTTCTCATAAAAATGTTTGTTTTCTTTAGGCAAAATTTGCTATAGGACATCAAAAGTTTGTGTCCTTTGCTGTAGGATACTCTAAAAACGCGTCTTTGCTACGAGCCACTGCAAAAAGATGATAATTTGCCGATGGGCACCGCAGGCTATATTATATCATTTTATTATTAGTTTGGACAGAGAATAATATGCAAATGACTATTTTGCCCTTGTCTTTTTTTTTATAAGTATTGACTGGTTTCATGAAAGTGCACTGAAAAGTTCGGCCTTCCTCAACCTAACCAAAATATATAAAAATTCCAAAAAACCGATTTAAAATTCACCACAAAATAAAAAATTCTTGAAAAAAGTTATTCAAAATTCACCACAAAGTCTATCCAAACAAAAATAATAATTAATTTATTCTTAAGTCATGCTCAATTTTGAAGAAACCAACCACACTTCGTGAAAACATTCTAGGGGCAAAATGGTCACTCCAAGTCTTATTCTCTCTCCACAATAAGAAAAAATGATATAATATAGTCTATAGTGTCTATTGATAAATTACCATATTTTTACAGTGTCTTATAGTAAAGACGTATTTTTAGAGTATCCTACAGCAAAGGACGCAAACTTTTGATGCCCTATAGCAAATTTTACCTTTTCTTTAACACAGTATCGGTGATTGTGTAAAAGTATCACTGATTTACCATTTTTCAAGTAAAGGCTATTTTTGGGATAAATAAATGTCGTGAGTGGGTTTTTTTTCAAGTAGACCATTGGAAGCTTCGTTTGGAACATTAGAGTTTCAGGCCGATTTTGTTACTGTTTTAGAAAAAGTGTCATAAAGTTGTGGTCGGATCAAGAACATGTTTTAAAGTGGACTCAGAATTAATACCACTAGAATAATTTACATCTAATATGTATATTCAAGTAAGATGAATAGAGAAGTCACTCGGGTCTTTTTTTTCTTTTTTCTCAATGCACGTAAGTCTGTAAAAGTGTGGTATTGGTTGGAAAACACTTTAATTTGTTATATCATGTAAGTGCTATTCTAAATTAAGTCCAATCTTCAACTACCGAATGAGTGCCTAGTTTACGTTATACATTTCTGTGAAGCATAACATCGATATAGACGTGATTTATCGATACACGATATCAATATATGCATGATTGTGTAAAGGTATCGCTCTAAGTTGACATTTTGTACTAATTAAGGACAATCTTATCACTATATACTTTTAGGAATACAATCATTAACGAAACAAGTACGTGCTGACAACGATAACCAAGGGAATATCGCTCTTTACAATATATTCCGTGCAAGAAAGACTAAGACTGTATACTAGACATATGTTGCTTTTCGTTTTCCATGTAAGGTTAGAAAAGAAAACTGCTAACGACTGTACCGTACGATCGGCATCCGACCCTGCCGCATCAACCAATTATGCAGCTACATCTTCCTATGTGGGTCTAGTCAAGCAACAAATAAAGATTACCCTATTTAGGGTGGATGGAATATTTTATTTGGATCTAGCTATAGCTATAGATCATGCGACAGATTTTCTAGCGGAAATCAGTCGGATTTCAGATTTTATGATTAAAACACTAGATGATTAAGAATATAAACACAAGGAATAGTACAACAGATTAATAATTAATTTGTAGCATAACCTAGTCAAAATACACACAACATAAATTAAATTCCATTTGAAAATCTATTGAATTCAAAACTTATACTCAAATATAATAAAAATTACAATGTAATTACATTGACATTACATTGTAATTACATTGTCATTATATTGTAATTATATTGGGTATGTATTGTAACCTCTATCTTTTCTCGGGCATGAAAGCATCAGACATGCAATTAGGCGAGCAGGACACGTGTGAACATGAGGTGTGAAAGGTGTGAATGCAGCGAGCAGCATAGAATGGTGGCACAAGCACAGCCACAAATTTAACTCGGCACTAATCACAGAGCGCATCCAAAGACCAAAAAACTGGCTGATATGGAGAGGAAGATCTGGCGACAGAAATCTAGCAAAACCGTTTTATTTTGTGAGTGCATGTCATTGTTCCAGTTAATTTCAATTTCGTTTTTAATGGAAAGGTTTGTTCAATCGTGCAAGTTTTTTTTTTTCCTTCGAGACCTGCCTAATTTTTTCTCGGGCTGGAAAGCCACACAAGTGCCAGATGCCAAATCATATAAAAGTAATTTAAAGTGTCACGTAGGAGGAAAACCATTGTTAAAACAGTATATTTTTTCAAAAAATTAACCCAGTTTCAACCTCAAGGGGAGCCTCCCTAGCCAGTTTGCGGCTAAAAGAATAAATGGCGTGCCCATCCAAATCTAGGCACCCATCGTTTCGCTGTGGGTTACAAGTCGCAGCGAAAATTCGAATCTTCAAACTTAATTTTAAAATTGAATTTGACGTTTTTTCATCATGATCTTTTTTCGTACTTTAATTAATTTTTAAGTTGTGAATAGTACAAATGTAAGTGTCTTACATATAAATTATATTTTTTTGCCTCGTTCATATTGCGATGGTTTACTTGAAAAAGGCGAAACGACCACGCCCCTATCCATATTAAGGGACATAAATTGAACTTTCGTACCGCTGCGCTAACAACAAAATGCTGGCATGATAATGGATTGGGCCTCTTAACTCCTTGCATTCGCTGCCCATGCCCCGCCGCCCTCGCCGATCGATCTCCTCCATTCAATCCATCCCGCGAGGGGCAGCAGCGGTGGGTGGATGCCGTACGTCGGCCTGCTCCTGCTTCCCTTCCGCCTCCGTCGAGCACCCCGCGCGAATATGCCGATCGAGGCGCCCCCGCTTTCTCTCTCGTCCCTCCCGTCCATTCTACCCACGCATTTTCACAAATTTTCGTGAACGCCCAATCAAAATGGAAGAACCTACTACCGATACTTATTTCTTACTACCTCCACTGGATCAACAGACACCTTCTGTCTCAATCATTTGTGATAATTTTATATGGTGGTAAAAAGGTGACAGACAAGTAGACAACTACCCCCTGCTGAAAAAAAAAACAGACAGTAATTACATGAATGCGAAGATATGGCAAAGAAGAATATGGAAGAAAATGACACCGTAGACATCACCCAAGTTGGATCATTCTTCGCCGGCCTGGTGTTTGGTGTTTTCCTGATGTGTAATTGCCCGCCTTAGATCATGTTTAACAATAAAACCCAGACTATATTGTACTTCATCCTTCCTAAAATATAAGGTGCCTTGTTTTCCGCAAAGTCAATGTTTAAAAGTTTTACTAATAGTCAAACTAACAATATCGTATTATTACGTGATATTATTAGATTTGTATTATAATGTGCTTTTGATTTGATATAATTTTTTTACTTCCGATAGTATCTTATAAAAGAAATTATGGTCAATGTAAAGTATTGAATACAATATATAATTGTAATTACGTCTTGTAGATCAGGACGAAGGGAATATGCTCAACATCACTATTATGCGCTAAATTTGTTGACAACAAATATGATAAGTTTTAGTAAAAGTTTATGATAGCAAATGTGCAAACACTATGTGGCATGCCATGAAGGCAACAGTGAAGCAAAATGGCAAAAACCTAGGCTAAAATGTCCAAGTTGACTATCATAAATGTGGAATCTAATAAACTCCCGCTAAAATCAACAACTAGAGTAACGGCTTTTTTAGATTATGTTAAACTCATATTACATAAAATTTAAGATACAATATTTTTATTTAACTATACGAGGACACAAACAGTCAGTAAACACATGCAAGTTGAGCATGGCAGTGGTGTAGAGAAAAGAACAACAAAAGTTGCTAATACTTCATCCGTCTTAAATACAAGAGATTTTTCATATGTATTTATATAGAAAAAATCCCTTACATTTATGAATGGAGGGAGTACTATTTTCTTCTAGGCAGTTTTAGCATAAAGGCTGGTTTTTATTTGTTAAACCTGATATAATAACTGAAATCATGTGCGTGTCCAGAAGTCTTGTTTTATCTACTGTCCTATCATTTCTTGAGCACTTGCCTCATATATTCCGAATTTCTAGCAAGTCTTTAAGTAGCCATGGAATGTATTTGTTGATCCCAATGTTATGGATATTAGGGGCATATTGCTATTTGGGTCTATTCATGGAGCAATACAGTAAACGAAAAGCTGTTTCACGCCTGAGTGCACGGCCGAGTGATCGTGAACGCCCTCTTTCTCTATTCGGCCTTGGGCTGCTTCATTTCTGACATGGCACTTTTTCTTCGGAAAAAGTCCACTTAAGATCCCTTATCTTGTCGTCGAGTTTAACAAACGTCCTTCAATAGTAAAACCGGATATATTGCATCCTCCAACTTACAAAATCAGTATAAATGAGATCTTTCATTAGTATTGTCTTCGGTTTTTCGGTTTTTGCTGGCATGACACGTGAACTCCACATGTCAACAAATAGAAAATATTATCCCTCGCCCATCTCTTCTCCTTATCTCCCCTCACAATCTTCTTTCCACTCCTCCCCACTAGGCGCCGGTGGCCACTCCTCTCCAGTTGACGGACGATGCTGGCGCCTGGTGTTTCCCTAGAGTTTAGTCTTAAATACAATTTTGTTGCATATACATTGTATTTGTATGGTTTTGTTAAGGATATTTGAGGTATATTCATAGTTTTTTTTATCACCCTTTACAAATTATGACCTTTTGGACCTATCAATGGAGCAGTACAGTAAATCCCCAAATCCTTCTTTGTGACACCTAAATCCTATAATAGTGTCGTCTTGACTATCCATTTCAGTAGATAATGTTTACTTCTTGTCTTTATACTGAAGCATTCATGGCAAAGAGTCCCCGTCTATACCATTATTCACTGTCACATTCATCGGAGGATACTAAGCACCCGTACAAATGTAGAATTCTAAGCTCTGGTTCATCGAACTTTTGCTTAACTCATGGTACAATTTTCTCGGAGGATGCTGGCCTCTGGTAGGCTATTTATGTGTAAGTGGCTAGGACAGCGCGTGCCATTGACATTTGAAGCAAAGCAGCAAGTAATGCAGACCAAACGTCCAATCAAGATGGAAGAACCTACTTGCTTATTTCTTACTTCCACTAGATCAACAAATACCTTCTGTCTTAATCATTTGTGATAATTTTATATAGTGATAAAAAAGGTGACAGACAAGTAAACAACTATCCTTCTTGCTGAAAAACAGACAGTTATTACCTGGAATAACATGAATGCGAAGATATGGCAAACAAGAATATGAAAGAAAATGACACCGTCAACATCACCCACGTTGGATCATTCTTCGCCGCCCTTGTGTTTGGTGTTTGCCTGATGTGTAATTGCCCATCTTAGATCATGTTTAATAATAAAACCCAAAGATGACTATATTATAGTTTATTATTCTTAAAATATAAGACGTCTTGTTTTCCGCAAAGTCAATATTTATAGGTTTTTTACTAGTAGTTAAACTAACAATATCAATGTTTGGTACTATTATGCATGTGATATTATAAGATTCATATTATAATGTGTTTTTCAGTTGTTGTTAATTTTGTAACTTTTGATAGTATCTTATAAAAGAAATTATGGCCAAAGTAAAATATTAAAATCCGTATATAATTTTAATACCTTGTAAATCAGGACGAAGGGAATATGTTCAACATCACTATTATGCGCCAAATTTGTTGACAACAAATATGGTAAGTTTTAGCAGAAGTTTATGACAGCAAAAGGGAAAACACTGTGTGGCATGCCATGAAGGCAACAGTGAAGCAAAACATCGAAAATCTAGGGTAAAATGGACAAGTTGACTACCATAACGTGGAATCCAATGAACTCCCGCTAAAATCGACAACTAGAGTAGCAATTTTATTTTACTTTATGTTAAACTCACTAAATTAAGTAAACTTTAAGATACAATATTTTTATTTAATCTATACGACTCAATATTAACACTGATGGTGCTTAACACATGCAAGTTGAGCCTGTTGAGATGAGACCAACAAAAATTGCTAATACTTCGTCCATCATTAAATTCAAGAGATATTTCATTTGTATTTATATGGAGAAAATCCTTAATGGATGGAGGGAGTACTTCCCAAGTTGATCCCATTTTCCTCTTCCCGTTTCCACCTCAAGCCGTCGTCACCCTAGCACGTCATGAGTCGTTAGGCTGGGAACAACAACAACTTCATCGTTATTGCTAGACGTCCCCCACCAACTCGACAAATCCACCCGAATTGTACCACGCCTAGTACCCGTAGCTCCGCTCGCCAACCATTTTATACCCATTTCCAGTTTTCCACCCCAAAATTTTTTTTAAAAAACCACACACACTGTTGCCAATTGCCATAGCCTTGCACGGCCGCAGCTCAAGAGGGAAAAAAAAACGAGGCCAGGAGAGAGAAAAGAGATAAAAAAAACAAAACAAAACTATATTTTAATAAGAGGCGAGGCGAGAAAGCGCTATAGAAAAACGAGGCCGAAAGCGACCAAATCTCGCGACGAAGAATTTCGCCTTCCTCCTCCACTTTCCCTTCCTTTCCTCCTCTTCTTCTCTCCTCTTCTCTTCCACCTCGCGATCCAAATCCGAATCCATGGACGCCGGGGCGCAGCCGCCGGACACGGAGATGGCGGAGGCCGGCGGCGGCGGGCAGCAGCCGGCGGCTCCCTCGGCGGCGGCGGGGGGAGGGGCGATGGAGAACATCCAGGCGACGCTGAGCCATGGCGGGAGGTTCATCCAGTACAACATCTTCGGGAACGTGTTCGAGGTCACCGCCAAGTACAAGCCCCCCATCCTCCCCATCGGCAAGGGCGCCTACGGCATCGTCTGGTTCGTTCGTCCTCCCCCTCTCGCTCTTGCGCGTATTTTCTCCCATTTCGCGGCGTCTGATTTTGTTTTGGTTTGGATTTGGGTTTGGTTGGTAGCTCGGCGCTCAACTCGGAGACGGGGGAGCAGGTGGCGATCAAGAAGATCGCCAACGCGTTCGACAACAAGATCGACGCCAAGCGCACGCTGCGGGAGATCAAGCTGCTCCGCCACATGGACCACGAGAATGTCAGTGCTTCCGATCCGCTTCTGCTTCTTCTCTGTTTAAAAGATGGATGGGATTTGGATTCCTATCCCTATATTTCTTAGGCACAGATTTTGATACTCTCTCGTTGAATGAATGCGTTTGTCCGGGGTTAGTTAAGTTTGTTGCATTAAATGGGGGAAGGAAGGTGTGGTGGGGGGTTGGTTACCAAATGATTGAGTTCGTCGTCACTGCTCGCTCTAATATGGTAGGCTTTTCATCCATCTTGGCTTATCTCTCCGTTGATGGGTGGATGGAAATAGTAACTTTGGAGATGCCTTTAGGGAAGGCATCCGACTTTTGGGATGTTATTCGTTGTGTTCTTGAATATGGGGAGCGAGTGATGTGAACAGGCATGGAGTAGTAGCAGCACATGATTCTCGTACGTGCTGATGTCACAAGTCACACAACTTACTTTGAGGACCTATTTGGTGTTGCCTTTTTCCTATGTCAGTCAAATCTAGTCTGAATGTTGTGGAAGTGATTGCGAGAGAATTAGGAACTGTGGTACTGTTGGAAAGTTTTAAGATTGACTTTCGTTGTGGATGTTAGACTTGGACTTTTGATATTTACCAATGTGAAAGAGTGACTGATAGGGTAGCTAATGTTTGAATTTTCAGCGTAACCTGAAGTATCATTTTCAGCTTACCAGAGGGGACATATTTTTATTGTTAGTGTTAGAAAGACAGCCACATGAGAGGTAGACTAAGGAATACTCCTAGGCCATATCTTTACAGCCAGCCCTAGAGACATTCAGTTTGTTCTGAAGTGAGCTGAATTAAATTTGAATGGTCATGAAGCATTCTATTATTCTATTACAATTAAATTAGCAGATTTGCCGCGCAATTTTGAGCGAAGCTAGATTTTAAAGCTAGAGTTGGCTTGTTCCGGAAGTGAGGTGAATTAAATTTGGATGGTCATGAAGTTATTATGTTACAATTAAACTAGTGGGCTTACCCTCTGAGTGAAGCTAGATTTTAAAGGAACAGTTGGCTTGTTCTGAATTGAGGTGAATTAAATTTGAATTGTCATGGTATTCTGTTACAATTAAGGATACAATTATACTAGTAGATTTTCCCACTCAATTTTGAGTGAAGCTAGATTTTAATGCTAAGAGTTGGATTTGATGTTCTCATATACAAATCTTGCTCCTGTTTCCATAAATACAATTGTGTGCTACTGATCAGAAGTGCTTAAATAATGGACCTGCTTTATGTGCTACTGAGCAGTGCAGGTCATATTGTTGTATTTTACATGTCAATATTCCCCAGAAGCATGAACCTATTATTAAGAGAGCTCGAAAAGAGGCCACCACATTCTCTTTAAAGGCTTAGAAACCACCACATTAGTTGTTGAAAAGAATGATTTGCACTGCTAGATTGTGGCTGGTCTAGAACTCTAGATTATAATGGTGCCTATGTAAGCTTATCTTCAGATAAATAATTAGGATTCTCTTACAAAGGGGTGTTGTGTGCTCTTCAGGGATTAAATACAGTCTCCTCCAATTCTTTCTTCTAATAGTCTATATCCATCTTTGTCTAAAGCCCTGCAGGCCTGCACTAGTCCCTATTAAAGTCATTAGCATGGTGTTCATCTCCTTTACAGACTCTTTAACATATTCAACACATGTTAGTTTGCCTCCTTCAGGATTACTACATTTGAGCTTTTAACAAACCAAAAACATGTGTCATATGAGCTATAAATTAAGCCATCATAAATAAGAAAGCCTTTTGTCTAGTCATTTTCATATGGTATTGCTTGGTCCTGTCGTTTTGAGTACATATTTTTGTCCAGTCATTTTCATATGGTATTGCTTGGTCCTGTCATTTTGAGTACATAGCTGGGTTAGTTATTTTGTCTCATAGTTATATGTGGAGCTGGTTTGTCGTATTTCACAAATCCATAGTAGCATTACTCATAGTTATGTTATCCGCATTGACGCTCCAAAAAGCAATAACATGTCTCAACTTCCTGCTTATGTGATGCAGATTGTTGCCATAAGGGATATCATACCTCCTCCACAGAGGAATTCATTCAATGATGTTTATATTGCATATGAATTGATGGATACTGATCTGCATCAAATTATCCGCTCAAATCAAGCATTGTCAGAGGAGCATTGCCAGGTACTTCTTCTTTTTTTTTAAAAAAAAAAAGAACATAACTTATTTACACTTTAGCATTTATTTCATAAACGGATTTTCTGGCTTGCTTGGATTCTCTTAATCGTTAAGACTACTCAATTTGAGACACTCAGTTTTCAAGACCTAAACGTGAGACATTGAAGTATGTATTAATGGTTGTTTACATATCTGTTGTTTAAGAGCTTTAAGAATTTGTTACAAAAAGGTTGATTGTAAAGTTTTTTAATGGAAATTGTATCACACTTTTGGAATAGTTCAGGTACGTATAATTTTTGACCACCTAATACATGCAAACCTTTGTCCTGCTATGCATATATGCAAAGTGGTTATCTCTGGGCACTATTTGATCATAGGATCGAGCTAACATTTGCCTGAGAGATGCCATATCTTTAGTATTTACACATTCTTGCTAATTTTTTTATGGAAAATTTAATAAATAAATTGATCGCTATTTTATCAGTAGTTATATGCCTGCACTGGCCAGATCCAGCATGTAAAGGGTTCATATTCGATCTCACTGGAAAGGTCTTGCTGTATTGCAGCTAACAGCCTTTTATGATCAATATCCACAGATATGTCTCCTCTTCTTGAGTGAAATTTTAGAATAGTTGCCTCCCCTATTTTCTGTCCAGATAACTTTATTGTTCTGGGAAATAGCTTTTTTTGGGTAAAACTGTTCTTGAGTAATTCTTTACCTCTTTTTATGCAGTACTTCCTTTATCAGATTCTTCGTGGCTTGAAGTATATACATTCAGCAAATGTCCTTCACCGCGACTTGAAGCCCAGCAACCTGCTTTTGAATGCAAATTGTGACCTTAAAATATGTGACTTTGGACTTGCTCGTACCACCTCAGAAACTGATTTTATGACTGAGTATGTTGTCACAAGATGGTACAGGGCACCGGAACTTCTGTTGAATTCCTCTGAATATACTGCAGCAATTGATGTGTGGTCCGTGGGCTGTATTTTTATGGAACTCATGGATCGAAAACCTTTGTTTCCTGGAAGAGATCATGTCCATCAATTACGCCTACTAATGGAGGTTAGAACTTAGAACATACTCTATATCTTTTGAAGTTCTTTTATATCGAATTGATGGAAGTTTGTTGTGTGGTCATATACTTAGCAGAACTGGAGTACTATATATAATATGCTGATTATCCTATGGCAATATTTTACTTAAAACGAAAGAGAATGCAAAGAAAAGTGAATGCACAGAAGGTTTCTGGTTTCTGGCTTGCATGTGGGGTTCTGACTTCTGAGTCACATATCTATTTATACAACTGCATTGCTCACTAGAGGATTATATACTTATCTGTTTCACATTATTCCGTATTTGATTTTCTCATCATATATTTCTTAATTGCAGCTCATTGGGACGCCAAACGAGGCTGATCTGGATTTTGTTAATGAAAATGCAAGAAGATACATCCGCCAGCTTCCGCGTCATGCAAGGCAGTCATTTACTGAAAAATTTCCACATGTTCATCCTTTAGCAATTGACTTGGTTGAGAAGATGTTGACTTTTGATCCTAGGCAGAGAATAACAGGTCAGTATTGGTATAATATAGTATTTAGTGATTTAGATTTGAAGGTTATTTTTGCCATAAAAATCCATCTTTGCCAATAGCAAGTGAAAAGAGGCCTTTGGCCTAAAAAGGGGTGAAAGAAGCCTTTGAAAGCCCTTACAATTTACAAACTATGGTTTCTTACCCCATGTCTGCGTTTCTTTTAATCCACCAGTGACCATTGCTCGTTAGTAGTTTACCACTTTCTCTCTGTTTAAGATATAAAGTAATAACTGCAGTGGGTACTTAAATATATTTGTACAGCATCTGTGCGTGACCTATACACCCTAAATAAAAAAAAAATGTATCAATCTTCTTTATCTGTGGATCCACCCTAAAACCTAATGCAAGACCTCCAGGTGGTATGGGTGTCATCACTTCCTTCTGAATCATGAGCCTTAAGTTGGAATGTTGAAAGAGTCATTGCCTTGTGTTTCTTATATTGAAAATGTACTGTTCCCTGTGGCAGAATATTCGACCTTTTTTTCACTGCATTTTCATATTACTGAATGCCCCCTTTTTGTTTATCTTGTTTCTTCACCCAGTTGAAGGTGCCCTTGCACATCCTTACCTGGCATCACTTCATGACATCAGTGATGAGCCAGTGTGCTCATCACCCTTCAGCTTTGACTTCGAGCAGCATGCATTGTCTGAGGAACAAATGAAGGATTTAATCTACCAAGAAGGCCTTGCTTTCAACCCTGAGTACCAGTAGCTGCTGTTCTATTTCAGCCTTGGATTGATTCTATTCATGGAGTTTTTTCTCCTGCGCCAAAAAAGGTCGCCGACAGTGATCATTAGATGTAAATAATTGCCTCACCTGAAAATCCTCCTTGGTTCGAAGCTGAAGGTGTTGTTCTAAGAGTAGAAAATACTTTGTGGTCAAGTTCCTGGATAGCTATTGGTTCTTATGCTTATGTATGTTTCATGTGTTCTTTTTTTTTTTCATCTTAAATGTTTAGTCCCTTTTGTAAGAAGAGTTAGTTCATGAACGATGACGGCCTGAATTCAGTGGTTATCATCAACTTTTCCCCATTTCTTGTTGATTGATGAATTTTTCATGTTTTCTTAATGCTCCATGTTGTAAGACGTGGTTAATGAAAGACGATATATTTGACTTTGATTCAGCGGTGGCAGTTTGGAATTGATCATAAAACTGGAACATCATTTCAAGATTCTTCAAAGCTGTGCTCATTTTCATGTCACTTGCCAATTATTTCAGGCCTTTGCGCGTTGCAATGTGGTTGTTTTGGTGGTTGCGCTCATCGTCCGCTTTAATCAAAACCCAACTCAAAACCACGTGCGCTACATCCCACAAATGTGGTCTGTGAACTGGCCACATTATCAATTCATGGAGTATTTTTTTAACTCATCATTTCATGGAGTAGATATAGCCTGTAGCCTGTGGGTTGTGAGCCTGTAACGTCAATACGTCATCTCTCCATCTGCACCATATCTCAATGATTGCTGTAGGAATGCAAACTTTCTCACAGAATATAATAATAATACCATATCACTAATTTCCTAATTTTCTGTACATCTGTAGTACACCTACGTCTGTGGAAAAGATTAGTTTTGTACATCTCTGTCTAGATAAAATCTTACCCCAAGACATGACCCCCCCAAAAAAAAACAAAGCACAATGTTCTTGCAACGATTATTTCCGACTGTGGCAACTTGGTCACAGCTCACCGCTCCTCCTAGAGGCAAAACCTATGCTTAGGTTGTGATCGCAAGTTCACTGGTTATTTACTTAATTATATTTCTGACCATGGCGACTGTCAGCACAGTGACTGCATATCTTATAATTTGGCAGGGAAATATTTCCGTGACTCTTGCTGTTTTATGCTGTCCGCCACATGGTCAATGACTCCGGCACCAGCACTGTGAAGCCACTCATTCTTAACCTGCATTGATGCCATCAACTCCAGCGAAATGAGAAGAGACCATGTAATTCCGGCAGAATGATATGCAGTACATACTAACTATCTAACATACATGTATGTTGTTGTGAGCAAGATAAGGCCATAGTGCTGTATGGAAGTTGACATCTACTTTCTTCCAACCGACTCTCTGCAAGCCATGAATCATCTCCTCTGTTACCAGAATACATAATTGATGTTCAAAGCGTGAGAAACAAATGAAAGATCAAAATGTGGCACGCATTCGTTTACTGCAATGCAAAGCTCCTACTTACCTTCCATCATTTCGTGATATTCTTCAGTGTTTTTTCCGTTTGGTCTATTTTGTGCAGCTTCTTTTGCTCTGGCAGCTTGCAAAGGGAAATGAGGGCCATCAGATGATATAGGCGAACAATATTCCATGTTCACAATATGCTTGTAGCCATCCAATGAACGATGCGAAGGCTGCATATGAGGGATGAAAAGAATTATTGAAGTATCATTCACACAGTGCTACAACTTAGTTATAATCACATTATTGTGGAAAACACCTTCGTAAGATCTTCCTCTCTTCTTATTGAAGATGTTCGCCAACCGACCATATCTGACATAGGGTCAAGAAAACAATCGAGTACAATAGAAAATGGCTTGAACGAAATCAAAATTTTTTGGTTCCCATATATGTTGCATATCAGGTAAAGGAAATCATGTGGTAACTGGAAAGGAAGGATACGATCATATGAAACATTAGCATACAGAATGCGGTTCTTGAAAGCTGCTAGTGCGGATCTGAGAAATATCGAAGAAACATTATTTTCTATTATAGTAAGTTAGATTTAAATGATATTTCTTGTGACTTACATAAACTTTTTCTCCTCATGATCAGATGCCATCTGTAGTAGAAGAGGTGGCTTGCTAGGTTCACCATCTGTGAGAAAGAGTTGAGCACCAGTGCGACCGACAACCAAGGGTGCCAAAGGTGCAGCAAGCTTTTCTAGAATAGATAACCCATGAAGAAATGGAAGCTGGTAATATAATAGGAGATAAATGCATGTGTAATTAACAAATTGTTTGATATTAGAAGTCACAACAGATTCAGAAGTAATAATGGGTCACTTGGATTTAGCCCTCAATATGCTGCATGAAAATGCATTTATCCTACAGATAAAAGCTTTACTAGGCAACTAAAAGTTCCACAAAATAGCTTTTGCTTCAAGTAGAACTAATTTAAGGGGGATGAAAACGTGTCATATATTTTTTTTTGGGTGGGCGGTGGGGGATGCGCAAAAGATTTGTGCATCATTTGTATTAAGATTGAAGGTAGGAGAAAGTTTGTCAGAGCGCCATGGCGGTCTTACAAGGTTAAGCGGATATCTCGCAACAGTTCATATAATTTAGTAGGTGTAGAGACCCACCTGGTTTTTCCCTCTAACACCAAGATGTGGGGTTGCTAAGGTAATAAAATTAATTGGTTCCAGCTCAGAAATTGCACCTAATCCTGAAGTGCATCCTGACTTTTCAGACCCTTCATTTGTAATATCTGAACAAACACCACTTTGACCTGCACCATTCGTTTCTGTTGAATAGAGGATAGAAATAGCATATCTAGCAAACAGACCACCCAAAGAATGTGCTAAGAAGGATATCTTTCTCAGGCCATCCGTCTTCCGAATCACATCCAAGACCTGTTTACATAGCACATTGTTGTCAGAGCCTTCGTAAGCACACCCAGGAATGCAGACAACACTTTCTACAAGGGTGGGTGCTAGCTAGAAACCTTTTACTAGGGTTAACTTACAAGTACATACTTCATTTGCTAACCTTCTTCCAGCAACATCAATCCCATCGAAAGTTTTGGTGTAGATATTCGACGAACTAGCTGCAAAGAAATGATTTGTAGTTCATGGCTTGAAACAAATTGCTCTGCTGCAAACGTTACAGTAATTCGGCAAATGGAAAAAAAAGGTGATACTCCTAGTGAACTCAGGGTACAAAAGGAGTAACATGTCATACATACCATAGATGAAAAAATCGTCACCCAAACGCCTCTTTAGCACTGCCTCACCATAGGTCCAATCACTGGAACTGCATTAAGAAGGAATTTATTGGCAAAGCTCAAGAAAGAGTGCTGACAGATAACCGGTGCTGCGATCTTGCTATGCATTTTCAGACAGTCGCTGTGTCATTAGCTTTATCATGATAGGATGATCACCTTGCCATGATACCATGAACAAGAATTAGTAGATGATCTGGTCCTTTCTTGCTTTGGGATGTATCCATGGATGAATAAGATACACGGCTTCCTCTAGTGATGAACTTTGGATAAAGATAGATGTCTCTAGTAGCATTCAGTCCTGCATAAATCAGGCAGTGCCGAATTTCAGTATTACTTTTTCTTTTGACAACAGATCACATTGATCCGGCTTTATAAGAAAGCCAAACAAACTTACAGAGTCTTATACAAACTAAAACAGAGGGAACAGAGGAATTTCAGTATTACTCTGATGCTCATTTGGTTGTGTAAAAAATCATGTACACTTCCCATAAAAATAATAATAATCATGTGCACTCATTTTAGCACAAAATAGTTAATTAGCACCTAGTTTCATACTACTATACATCAGCGAAATCAACCTATCAATTGATCAAATCAAGTTCCTTGTTTTGGGGGAAATTTAATTGAACAAATGAAGCTGTCAATCCCATATCAAATTCTATTGCAGGACTACACACAAATCGATCAAATAAGAGGAAATCATCACCCAGTAATAATCTCATATTTTTCCCACCAACAGAAAGGAAATCCACATAAAGTTATATACAGAACCTGACGGCGAGCCGGTTGTAGAACAGGCGGGACCTGAAGCGGCGGCGATGGAGGAAAAGAGGCATCCGCGGCTACGGCTGCTGCTGCCATAATAGGGGCTTTGGTGGTGGTGATGGTGGTAGCAAGGAGCACAAAGCGTGGACGCAATCAAAGAGGAGGATGAGATCGCGGCGGGCGGCGGCGGACGGAGTGGGCGGGATTTGGCGGGGCACGGCGCGGCGGCGTGGGAGGCCGTTGGCCACGTCCGGCGGCGATCGACCGCCGGATTCGGCACCGACGGTCGGGATTAAGCGGCTCATCGTCGCGCGTAAGTACGGCTGTGGTGCTCGTGTACAAACTACAAAGGGGAAAGTTTAACTTGGGTTGGGGGTGTTGGGCTGTGGCCCGGTACAAACAAAGTTCAGCACTCTGGTCCTTTCAGGTCGTTTTGTTATTTTCCTTTTTGAAGATTGGTTACATCAAATTTGGATTTGAATGCACTATGGCACGTTTCGAAAGAATTTTCTTTCCATATGTCATGTGTGGCACTATGGCACAAGGAGTATTTGATGGCACGACCACCGACGGATATGGCAAATCAAATATAAGGGCATGATCAATAGTAGCACTAGCTATGGACTCTAATTTCCTTTCATATCCACCGCTGGATATGGCACATTAAATAAGAGCAATATATGTCAATAGTAGCATTCGTTGCATATTCTAAATTTTTTCTATGTCATATGTACAAACTACTTTGTAGCTAATACATACAACAAGACGCTCTAATCTTTCAGTTTGTTCTTTTATAACAATAATAAATATTATGTTCTTTATTGTCCTATTATCTTTTTTTCTTTGTCTTAAGTGGGTCATTTTTCTTGGATTGTATGTGTAACTTGGCTCTAAATTAAGCATCCACTCATCTTCTCTACTTTTTGTTTGACAACTCAGCAATATAGCTTAGATAATTTTTTTAGAGACCGCATAGAGTCTCTATTGTTGGTAACATGCCACTGTGTTGTAAGAGATCAGATCCATACCATACTGTTTGGGATGTGCTAGGAGGATGTGATTGAGGACAAAGCATTGGATTTTGCAGTGGTTTAACACGACGTGGAAGAAACGGATGGACATATTACGCAAGATTGGATGAGGGATAAAAGGATGGCGGCTTGATCCTATTTTATAATAGTAGAGATATCATAATAAAAAGATGTCGTTGTGTCAAGATATGATGACTTAAAGTTTTGCTTGGCTAACTTCTATGTGAAGATGGGAGAAGCAACCGCACCTTTCCCGTGCGTTGCATGCATGTTAATATAGGATCGGAAAAGCCCCGATCGTGGCAGTACAAGATATGCGCAGCAATTGCTGAATTACAAGAGAAAGTTACATCTATAACAAACTATGATATTATCTCCTAATTCTACTCACACGTGATCATTATCGCATGCAATCTACTTGCGCTGGAAGTAAGCTCCAACGGGCCTTGCTGATGGGCCACAATATCTTCAACACCCTCTCTCAATCACAACCGTGCTAGGTTGAGATTGTTTCTGAAATTTTCAAGCAGTCTAGCTGAAAGTGGTTTAGTAAAACCATCTGCCACTTGATCACCAGAAGATACAAAATCAATTTCTAACAATTTCTGACTTACCCTTTCTCTGACAAAGTGATAGTCAACTTCTATATGTTTTGTTCTTGCATGGAATATTGGATTTGCTGACAAGTATTTGGCTCCCAAATTATCACACCAAATCTTAGCAGCTGGAGGACCCTTTATACCTAGTTCAGCCAACAAGGTTTGCACCCACATAATTTCTACTGTAGCATTAGCTATTGCTTTGTATTCTGACTCAGTACTAGACCTTGACACAGTGGCTTGCTTTCTAGCACTCCATGACACTAGATTTGATCCCAAAAATATTGCAAAACCACCGGTTGATCTTCTATCATCTATACTGCCAGCCCAGTCTGCATCAGAGAATCCACTAACCAAAGTAGAACCTGATCTATGTATTTTAATACCCATTTTAGTACACTGGTTTATATACCTCAAAATTCTCTTAACTGCTGCCCAATGTACTGTTGTAGGTGACTGGAGAAACTGACAAACTTTGTTTACAGAAAAAGCAATATCTGGTCTAGTCAAAGTTAAATACTGTAGAGCTCCCACTATACTTCTATATTGAGTAACATCATTAGGACCCAACAAGGAACCATCATGTAGAGAGAGCTTCTCACTAACAGATAGAGGTGTTGGAGCAGGTTTGCAATTCATCATACCTACCCTTTTTAGCAAATCGGTGGCATATTTATCTTGAGACAATACTATCCCATTATGTACCTTGGTTACCTCTATTCCCAAAAAATAGTGCAACTCACCAAGGTCCTTGAATGCAAACTCTTGTTTGAGATCCAGAAGTTGTCGTCCTCTTTGAAGAACTTGCTACAATAATATCATCAACATAAACCAACACAAATATAGTAACACCTCCTTTATTAAAGAAGAAAAGAGACGTATCTGCCTTGGACCCAGAAAAACCAAAGTTGTACTAGCTTCTTGCTTAGTCTTGAGAACCAAGCTCTTGGGGCTTGTTTAAGACCATAGAGAGCTTTATCAAGTTTACATATATAATTTGGTTTAGCTGGATCTTCAAAACCAGGGGGCTACTACATATAGACTTCTTCTTCTAGATACCCATGAAGGAAAGCATTCTGAACATCTAACTGTTTTAAACTCCAACCTCAAGAGATAGCTAGAGACAAAATTATTCTAATTGTAGCTGCTTTCACAACTGGACTGAAAGTATCCTCATAATCTATTCCATACCTTTGTTTAAAGCCTTTTGCAACTAGACGAGCTTTATATCTATCCAGAGTTCCATCAGCTTTTCTCTTAATCTTATATACCCATTTACATCCTATTACATTTTTCCCTCTCTGTGGTGGAACTAGGTGCCAAGTTTTATTCTTAACCAAAGCATCAAACTCTGTATCCATAGCATTTTTCCAATTTTTATCCTTTAATGCCTCTATATCGTTACTAGGTTCCCCAGAAGAAGTAAAACAGGAGTATTTTATAGTACCATCAGTGTATACCTTTTCTTTTCTGATGCCGCTTTGCAACCGAGTCCGAGGACAAACAAGAGCAGTAGCTGTATCATCCATATTTGGTAGTACTTCTGACGAGTCGTCAACATCATCGCCGCTCTGCTGCGGCTGCACCTCTTGTTGCTGCGCAGATGATTGAGCCTGTGACCAATCAAGTTGAAGCCGAGCAGTCACGGTCACATTGTGTTCGCCTGTCCCCCGCACGGAAGGAGACCGGGAGTGCACGGGCGTCGTGTAAGGACCGGACTGGTCGAGCGGCGCCGCGCTGGACACAGCCGCGCCGTCCTCCTGCGGGACAGCAGACCGCCTGCTCTCACTAGATGCACCGCGCGTGCTGGACGCGCTGTCCGGAGCCGAATCATCTTGGATTTCTGTGCCCGGATCTTCTGTGCCATCTGGATCTGCTGAAACAGGCTGAGTAATAGAATTAGTAATAACAGGAGAGGATGGATTAGTCATGTGGTTAAATACCAGTTCATCCCCATTAGGTAAAAGATTAATCTCTACACGAAGACGAGCTCCTGCATTAGCATGTAGCTCAGAAAACGGAAAGACATTTTCATCAAATATGACATCCCTTGAAATATAAACCCGACCCGTAGAGATGTCTAAACACTTGAACCCTTTATGCATATTGCTAAAGCCAAGAAAGACACATCTCTTTGAGCGAAACTGAAGCTTGTGATTATTATACGGCCGAAGGTGTGGCCAACACGCACATCCAAAGATTCGTAAAGAAGTATAGTCGGGTTTTTGATTGTATAATTTTTGCAAGGGAGTAGTATTTTGGATAACTCTGCTAGGAACCCTATTGATGAGATAGGTGGCAGCTTGGACAGCCTCATCCCAAAATTTCAAAGGCATGGATGCATGAGATAGAAGAGACAAAGCTACTTCTACTATATGACGATGCTTTCGTTCAACGGATCCATTTTGTTGATGGGTATGAGGACATGACACATGATGAACAACTCCTATTTTGGTAAAAAAGGAATTAAGAGATTGATATTCACCTCCCCAGTCGGTTTGAACAGCTAGAATTTTCCTATCAAAAACTCTCTCCACCATGGATTGAAATTCCTGGAATTTCTCAAACACTTGTGACTTATTGTGCAATAGATAAATCCAGGTAAATTTACTAAAATCATCAATAAAACTCACATAGTATTTCTTTCTTCCTACAGACTCTGGAGCAGGACCCCATACATCAGAAAATATGAGTTCCAAAGGATGCTTAGAAATACTAGTGGACACTGGAAAAGGAAGCTGATGACTCTTTGCTTGTTGGCAAGCATTACAAACCGACTCATGTGCTAAACTAGAACAAGGGAGATGAAATTTATTGACTACTTGTTTCACCACCGACGATGATGGATGACCAAGACGACTGTGCCACCGGGCTAGGGAGACTTTGTGGGTGTTGTAGGCTTGCTTCAAGGATGCATCTGGAAGGGGATATAGCCTGTGCCATGACCGTCCTCTAAGAAGAGTTCTCTTGGTGACTCGATCCTTTACACAAAAATAGTCACGATGGAGTTCAAGAAATGCAGAGTTATCAGAAACTAAGCGATGAACAGAGACTAGATTTTTCTTTGCTTGGGGAACATAAAGAACATTGTTCAAATGAATTTTGCGATTATTAGGGGTATGAACGGTAAGACAACCAACATGACTTATATCCATACCTGCTCCGCTTGCGGTGTGGATCTGGTCTCCTCATTTATACTTCTCCTTCATGGTGAGCTTGTCTAGCTCACTGGTGATGTGATCTGTTGCTTCGGTATTGATATACCAGTTGGTATCGACACCATATCCTCCATTGGTGGCAGCTGCAACATATTTTGGGTCAGGGGTGTAATGATCATCGAACCTGTGCCAACACTCGGTCGCGGTGTGGCCCTTCTTGAGGCAGACTTGACATGTAGGCCGAAGATCTGGTCCTGCAGGGGGTGCACGTCCACGCCCGCGTCCACCAGAGCCACCACGGCCCCTGCCACGGTTCGCGCCTCCATTGCGCCCGCCATGGTTGTTGCCGTGCTGATGACCACCGCCATAGCCTCCGGTGTTGCTGTTGCCGCCGCCTCCACGAGCTGCAGCGTTGGCGAAGCCTCCATCTGTCGCTGCCATGTTGTACAACGTTCTTTGCATCTCAAAGCTGAGGAGCTGCGCATACAGCTCTCCCACCGAAATCGGCTCAGCTCTAGCGCAAACGGCGGACACCACCTCACTGAAGTCCGGTCCAAGACCGGTGATGATGTACTGGATAAATTCTTCATCATCCAGTCCCTTGCCGCCGATCATCATCTCATCCCTCAAAGCCTTCATCTTTGCGAAGTACTCGGAGACGGACATGTTGCCCCGCTTGGTTGTCGTGAGCGCGATGTGGGTGTTGATAGATCGCGCCCGAGTGTGAGAGGAATACATCTGCTCGATGATCTCCCATGCCTCTGCCGCCGTTTCACAGGTGGCAACCTGCACAAGCACATCTCTTGTGAGGGAGGAGATGAGATGCCCTAAGACCTGCTGATCCTGGGCCTCCCAATCTTCAAGTTCAGGATTCGCCTTCTTGACAGGTTTGTCACCCACGGTGACAGTAATCTCTGCATCAGGCTTCTTGGTGGCGCCGGTCAGATGACCTTGGAGGCGCGCTCCACGCACGGCGGCACTGATCTGTGCCTTCCAAAGCATGTGGTTGGTCTTGCCGAGCTTCTCCGAGACGGGATGACCGAGAAACGGGTTAGTGGCGGTGTTTGTCAACGAGGAAGATGACGCCATATTTTTTTTTTTGGTAGGTGGATCAATGCTCTGATACCATGTGAAGATGGGAGAAGCAACCGCACCTTTCCCGTGCGTTGTCTGCATGTTAATATAGGATCGGAAAAGCCCCGATCGTGGCAGTACAAGATATGCGCAGCAATTGCTGAATTACAGGAGAAAGTTACATCTATAACAAACTATGATATTATCTCCTAATTCTACTCACACGTGATCATTATCGCATGCAATCTACTTGCGCTGGAAGTAAGCTCCAACGGGCCTTGCCGATGGGCCACAATATCTTCAACATTCTATCCATTATGGATGTTGGAGTTTGTGAGCTTAGCAAAGACAAGACAAATGAGACTCCTATCAGTCGTGTTTCACTCTGTTATGGGGTGATAACTAATCAACCTACAACCAACTTGGACTAAAACTAGAATTTTAAACACTTCACCTTCTATCCAATTTTGAACACATGGAAACGGTGTCAAATGACTGAGAACCCCATTAATATATGGGCTTTACCGTTCGTAGACATATATATGTCAGTAAGAAAGAAAGTCACTGTCTCACGTTAGAGGTTGAATTCTGAGTCCATGGCGGAGAGTCTTTCTGCCCCACACACACCCCCCCACGGTCGGCTCGTTATCACTGCCGATCGCTGGATTGTGGCGGCCAAAGACCATCCACGTCGAGCCATCACAAAAAACCAACTTTATCCCGTGTACATTCACGAAGAAACCAACCATCGCAGGCAGCAACACCACCACCAACAACAGTAGAGCACAATTTCACCCACGTGCGTGCACAAGCAGCACAACTGTAGCTAGCTGTGTCGCACCTCACCCTCCCAGCTCGATCGGTCCCACCCTCCCACCGATCGATCACAGACTCGTCAACCCCAACCCGTGATCACTGATCCCGTCGTTTCAGGCGGACGCCGAGACCCGAAGCCGCCCGCCCGCCCGCCCGCCCATGTCTTCCGTCGCACACACGGCAGGCATGCGACGGGCACTAGCGCGCGGCGCGACGCCGATCGATGGATGGACCACATGACATGATGGGAAAATGTCCGGCGAAAGCGAAACCCGTACGTCTCGTCTCGCTCGCCCCCACCACGTACCCAATCCTACCATCCATCCTACTAAGCGCGAGGCTGTAGCACACCGACGACTTTTCTTCTGCCCCCGGCTAGTACTAACTCCGTCCCAAAATATAACTATTTGTTGACCAAGATATGGTCCTCGAGATGTTATTTTGATCAATAACGTCTATAGAAATAAGTTGATTTAAATAAAAAAATTACATATTATAATAGTTTGTTTAAGGATAAATATACTGATATAATTTTTAATATAATTTTTATGTGATCGATCTTGTTTATTTTTTTCGCTATTAGGAGTTGAAGTTCAAAATGTTTGATTTTGTATATTCTAAAAGTAGCTTCATTCTGGGACGGAGGTAGTAGCCAAGACACCACACACGCCGGCCGGCCCGGTGACGCCGGCTTTCTGTTCCATCTCATCGATGTATATATATATATATATGTTCGGAAGCAATAGTAAAAAAACGAGCGGTTTATGAAAAAATTCTACATGAAAAATATTTCGAATTTTTTTTATTATCTCTAGATGTACGTTAGCCGTTTATTAAGGCAGATCCCATGGATAAGATGTATATATTCTACTAAACTCCCGTTAATTTTGTATAGAAGTGCAGTAGAATGATGTTATAAGAAAAAAAAAACATTTGTAATCCCATTCTCTCGGAGTCCTGCTCGTGAGAGATCGACAGATCGGATTCTTTGCCGAATTGCTGATGGGCTGCCTCCCACTGACTCGCTACTATCCCCTCTAGTGGGTACGCTACATGTTCCCATAAAAAAATTGAATTAATCTATTTTATATGTTTAAAATAACTAACAGTTACTAACAATGAATTAATCCCTTAAGCATCCGAACACTCCCGACGTTGGTTGCATGGAGGATGGGAACGGATGGATCACATGGACATCCCCATCGGTGGCCACTGGCCAGGTAGGAAGGGGCCGGCAGGCAGGTGTTGTGGATAAGGTGAGAGTAGATGCGTTCCCCCATCTTGCTATCTCCTACAGTACGTCTCCTACTCCTATATTATCCTACCTTTAACTTATAGGAGCATATACTGTAATAAAGTTGTGGAGAGAAATTATGAAAGGAGTGAGAGGGCAAATACGTACACGACGAGCACACACAAGGATGCATGGCGGCATGCATCGTTGGACTAGAAACAGTCGCTTTCATGGATAGACATGCCTCCAACTTTACCTAATTTGCTATTTAGTAATTGATTTGTGGGGGAAGCTTCCGGGTTTCAGAGAGATGTTCATGTGTGAATCAGTTTCATTCCTGTACAAATTAATTGGTGGTAAAGACTTTCAGTGCTCTAATTATCAGGTGCAATACTACTAATAGATGGAGAGTGAAATATGTTCGTCCATTATTTTGTATGTGTATTATAGTAGTTGATTTATTAATTTAAAAAATTACCTATCACACAATCGACTTTAGCGATTATATGTCATTGTCAATTGACGATGTTTATTTTCTTATATATATAATTAGATCATACAATTAGAACCATCGTCTTTTTTATATAGATGCCATATATATACTATTACTACTACATGTGCATACTAACATGTACTACTAACCACTGGCGGATATAATTTAATCTTGATTAGCATATACACTAGTATTGTGTGCCGTAAAAAGCCCAACAGAAAATAAAGATGTAAGAGCAGGTAAAGAAACCAAACCAGTGCTATATATGCAATTTTGGACAATATATATTCCACATAAGTTTAGCCGTTCAGGTGATAGACGAATGAAACAAAAAGAAAATGAAGCCGACAAACATAAATCGACACCACTGATATGTAGCATGACCTCCATCCAAGGCCTACACATAGTGCCAAATATTCCCCTATCACACTCGAAGTCCTAGTGACAGATGATGCAATTTGACACAGTGCTAGTGGCAACCCCAGTTGCCCCAGCCCAAATGTCCAATGCCCCCAAATTAACCTAGCCCTCTCCCCTAGGCTCAAACTTAACCTTGCCCTTTGGCAAAAGCAAAGGTACATACATGGTACACCACATGCATGCAAGATGCAACACCCCAGCTCCAGCTGCTGCCGCCGGGCTACCCGATCGATCGAATAAACGTGTGATCGCGATCGTCCTTGCACACACATGGTGACACGCACCATGCCATAGGAGACAAAGCTCGCTGTTAATCTAGCTATAGCTACTCGATCGCCTACTCCTATAGCTAGCTAGCTAGTCCTGTCGCTCTCTCACGCACAGCTTCATGCACATACTGGAGTAGTAGCTAATACTCTTCGTTATTTTATATTTAATATCATTGATTTTTAAACTTAACTTTGACCATTTAAATCAAATATATAAAAATAAAAGTCTTCTTATAAATTTCTTTAATAATGAAACAACTCATATCAAAATAGATGACATTTGCATAATTTTTTTTAATAAGGCGAATGATCAAAGTTTTGCGTAAAAGTCAACGGTGTCAAATATATATAAAAAAAGAGAAAGTGTAATTAAACTTGATTACAATGTGGCCGTCGTCGACTGGAATAGTATGCGTGAAAATTGCATGGACGACACAGGCAGCGCTCGCCCCGCAACGCGAGCGATCGGCGTCGTGGATGGGCGCAGCGCCAGAGGGGGCAAATTAATTAACGCGCGCGCGACAGCGACGACTGCCGGCCGGACGGCGCGTGTCGTACGTGGCCGGATATATATAGTCGTGGAGGCCAGGGTTTTAAATATCGGGGCACCGATATTTGGGAATATCGGATATATATCGGTGATACCGAAAAACATTCGGCCAAAATTTATAATAAAGAATAAATTAGTTTAAAAATAGAAAAATTATGTTTTGACCATTAAGTAACAAATATATAATCAATAATTAAGATCATATTATAATCTTGTATCATATGCATAATATATTGTATTGGATAAAACTAAAACATGTATAATTTGAAAAATGATCGAAATTTTAATAGTGACTGATATTTTTTACGGATATTGAATTATATCGAACCCCACCCATATACGGAAATATCGGATATATCGATCGATATATGGCGATATTGCTAACCCTGGTCGGCGTCGATCGCTCGCGTGGGAAAGCGACGCATATATTAGGTGGTCGGCATACGACGCACGTACGTGCGTGTGTTGGTGCGTTATGCGTCGTCGTATGCGCGCGTGCATGCGTCGATCTCCGTGAGACGATCGATCGAGAGAGAATCGTATGGTACACGTACGTGATCGATATCGATCGATCGGGCTGGTGTCGTCCCGCGAGAATCCACTCAACCGCAGCCTTTATTTCCATTTTTCAATTAATTCCGAATTGAACACGTACACCACGGACTTAGACCTGCGTTTATATAAACGAACCAACGCGCGGGACTTACATTCATAAACGACCACATATACACCTTACTCTATTTATGTACAGCGTTATTTTTTTTCTGGGTAGTAACCCAGCATTTTCTATATTATGTGAGAAATGTTGTGAAAAATACATGTTATTTTCATGTTAATATATACACAGTGACAATAATAGTATGTTGAGAATGTCCGGCTTTCAACATCTATAGGCTCACATATCGATTTTTATGTCTCCAGACATTAATACGTTAGAACCTCAGAGAGGATCTTAATCCAGCATCAAATTAAATTGCCGATATACAAGCTCTTTTGCCTATCGATACAGTACCTTGCTACTGTGCCATACATGCAAGCCTCCTATGTACTGTACTGTCATTGACATATTGTTACCAGTAGTTGATTCCTCGCGGGCCATGAGGATATCATCACGGTGACGTCATAGATGGTGGTAAGACGCACTGACGCCGCCGCACACACTACCGCTCCAGTACTAGACCAGTAGTAGTAAAGCTAGCGTACTTTAGTATCTTATCCCTAGCTTTAGCCGCAATTTTGCAAAGATGCTTAATTTGTTAATCTGTGTACAGTATCATCATCTCACGATGCGTTAAGTATATATACGTAGTCACCTAGGAGTAGCTCCTTTTGCTTTTCTAGTATATTTCGGATTTTCCAGGCTTCCCAAAACAAGGTTACTGAACACCATATATATATGCTAATATCCTCCACTAAGAGCTTACTACTTTTACTACTTAGTGCAAGTAAGAGAAATGAGACAAAATAGTACGAGTACCAAGTTAATGATCCTATACTTCTGCAACGCGAGCGGCGACTGTTCAGGTGTTCATCATGTAGTGGAAGAATATGCGTGTGGCCAAAAAATGACGACATGCATAATCCCTAGCTCTTCCTAGGTATTGCCTATTGGCGTTTTTACAAAGCATCTTCATGCAGATTAATTGCTTGTTTGTTTCACAAAATTCCGCATTATTTTTCTCGGGGAGAATCAACAACTTAGCCCTTGTAATGGTGGGAGAAAAGAAATGTGCAGTTGCTTCTCATGCTAGACATCCAGATTAATTCTGCGTGATTTTCATCGAAGATCTGATCTGATTAAGCCTCCAACAACAGATTCATATATACAGACAAATCTCACCAAACTAAATGAAATAATTGTCATCAAGCTACTCCAGTTACACTGTGTCACAGTGCCAGGATCATGCACATGTGATTAAGCCTCCACAACAGATTCATATATATCAAACTCTGATCAAGGACAGGCAGTATCAAACTCTGACGATCGAGTACAGACAGACCACATCCATCATCGTGCCCCCTTGATCTGTTACTCCACATATGCATTTTATTTCACTTCTCTTTCATGTCTGCAGTTTCGGAATTTCATTTCTGATCTTTCAGGGTCCGGTGATCACCACCCCGGTCGCCCGCCCGGCAGAGCCAAGCAAATTCACATGGCCGCCGACGCCGACGCTGACGAGTTGGTCCGAAAATGTGTGGCTCCGGCCATTTCTGCCATCATCTTGTTTTCTTTTTTTTTAAAAAAAAACAATGGCATCATCTTGTTATTACCAGTTAGCACTCTTTAACAATTGAGTTCATATTTAAACTTTAACCACCTATCTTTTTTTTTTTGAGAAATTACACTTGCACCGGATATAATATAATTTATTTCAATTTATACCAGTTTTGGTGCACAATTTTACTTTACATCAGGGCATATCAAAATAAATTTTACTTTGGATTAGGCTAGTAGGTCGTATAATTTAATTGATAGAAAATTTTATAATATGGCTGGAACTTTAAAATGTTTTAAATTTAAACCAAGGTTTATAAAGTTTTTATTTAGATTTCACAGAATACTGTGAAATTTTCTATATACTACTATTTGATAACTTATCATATTTCGATGTGCCATGATATAAATTAAAGAGATAAATTAAAAGATATTTGGTAAATCTAGTGCAAATTAATTAAACAAGATGTGTTTTATCATGTGTAAGATGTAAATGTAATTTACTCTTTCTTTTGAAAAAACTTAGAAATATCTTATATCATCAAAGTCTTGAAGAGTGTTAATTAATATAACCATACACCTCTCATTCTTTATAATATAATTATATAGAAAATTTTGTGGTCAACGTAAGACCGATGGCCGTAGTGCAATGTGTGCAAAAACACCGAGGTCACGGAATAGGTTCGGTCTTTTTCTCGGTGGCTGCCCCACTGTTAATTTGTATCATATGTAGATAGATTATCGGGTACTATAGATTGATTAGCAGATAACAGTTGCACAAAGAGATCAACATGGGCTGAACAGGAAAATGATGTACACAACTAAATTCTTTGTATTTTATTCCCCGCAAAAGACAAATCGTGATCGTTTGGTCTGCAATAAGCAGCAAAACGACATAAGTAACCAAAACTTAATTCATGGTTAATTATATATATATATTTATGTCGTTCATGGTCTAAAGACAAGACCGAAAATAAGCCACGATGAGAAAACTTAACAATAAATTTAACAATACGTTTTAAAATTAAAATTTTGGCCGGGGTTCATAAGCTCAAAGTTCTTGAACAAAGTTCTTTGTTTGCTGAGAGTTTTAGTTCATTTGTTAGTATACGCCATACATTGTGAAAATTCGGTACATTGCCTCGTGCCTTTATGACACCACGGTTAGGAGAATCAACACAGTTGATTGTTTTTCTCAGAAAACCAATGCAATTTAAAAAAATGCCCCTGATTTCATCGGTGAATATATAATTAAGCACGAGAAGTTTAAACTATTCCGTTCACGGATTAATCCAAGCATGCTGGCTGCAATCACAAGGGATGCTTCCAATTTCCTCACTTTGATCAAGATGTGGCACGTGTACTTGCGTGACCTTGCGGCAGAGGGAATCACAATCATCTTTCGTAATAATTAAGGCGTGTGCATACTTAATTATCTACACGTGGTCATACATGCCACTGCATTGTCCATTAATTAGTGTTGTAGTAGTCTACCCACGTGGTGTATTTTCACGATTTACCCCTTTTCGAATATAAATTTAGAAGGAAAACCCTTGCAAGACGTTTTCATTATACTAGCATTGAGTGTTATTTTGCACAATGCAAAGTGTGCTCATGGAGGATGGCATCTCACAGGATTTGACGTTGTATAAATCACGTAGGATGGTCCGTAATGCCACTAACTTTATTATCAAAAAAGCATCCTACGAGGTAGCTTGCACAACATCTAATCATACGGTATTGTGCTTTATATACACGGCGTTAAATGGGATGTCTTTGGGGGTCTATTTTTAGAAAAAAAGTATTTTTAAAATTAAAGATCAATCTGGAGCAAATGTTTGTAAAAGGATCAATTGTGAAAACCACTCGTCAAGCACGTTGTTTTGCTAGCGTCGTCAGCACCTACGAGGCAGAAAGCTACAGGTGTATATATTATCAAGTTAAGTCTGCCTGTAAAAAACAACTTATCCCACATATATGTATGCATTTTTTTTTCTCTGAATTTGCTGTACTAATCAAGAGTTCTATATGACTATATCCTCGTCAGTGCATGACGACAAGACGTGCTCCATTTGTCTAATTAATAATTACATGATCCTCAAATTAGTAGAATCACATCAACCTTACCACCATGGTGAAAAATCCAATATTACACATTTGGGTGCAAACAAAAGCATAACCATCACACGGATAATTTTCTTCCACACACTTGGAAGACAAAGCTTTCACTTTACCTTTACTTTGCAGTTGGTGCATGCATGCATAAATGGGATAGCTGCATATGCGACTTTACCTGATGTCTGATGTCTCTATACTAACTCCTTTAGTTTATACAAGACGATAATCCTGTGATAATCTTTTGCAGAAGCTGCACAGTCTGAAACCCACTTATCATTCTAGCATCTGACCTCAGAATCATCTCAATTCTATCGAAAGGCACTTGCAGAATATTATTAGATGATCAGATGAATGGAAATCCACGGTTTCCACAGAAATATCTGCTTTAATTCGGATGGAAGAGAAAAATAAAAAAAACGGCAGGGAGGTGCAACCACAAGACTGCAACTGACTGCCTGCTCATATGACATCTTTCCTGTCATCAGCTTAGCTTTCACGACGTTCTGAAATTATTGACAGGTAACAAGAAGCGATCAGCACATAAACATCCACATTTACAGTGACAATACTACAACAGACAATAACGAGTGATGAAGATCCAACAGAAGGATAAAATGGCATCAAACAAAGCGACCTCTCAATTTCCAACTCATATGTGCTAAATGTTAATTATAAAACTATAATCAAATAAGTGTGTGTATGTGCTTGTGTGACGTGGTTTCTTGACAATCATGTGAGCAACAAGTATCAACGTGGCAAAAGAGGAAAGGAGAAGCTTCTGCTCTACCTAATCTGCTCCTTCTAGAGGCCAGCTTTAAATTCTGTAGTACTTGCTTAGCATTCTTTTGTGAGGCCTCCAGCTGCTTAATCAAAAAGCATTATTGCCATTGCTGATGGATTAGGACAAGAAATCTCTCTCACTCAAGGACTGCCTTTTCCATGGCATGAAGCCACCAAGAATCGTCTGGGTTATCTTTGACAAAACCAGTGATCTCGCATTATCTTAACTTGCTGAATGGAAGGCATGCAGAGGAACTGGATAGACCGGCTTCTAGTGCGAAAATCTTTTTGTCATGTTCCGATGCTGATCTTGTTCGGCACGTCTTTCTTGTCATGCTACAGTTTGAGGATGAGAGGACGCAAAGCCAAGGCTCCTTTGGGGATCACTTCAGAGAACAAATCAGCAAATGGTGGTAGTCTGTTTCTGATGGACTGCTTGGTTGTACCTCTTGGAAAGCAGCTTTCAAGCCTGCATAAAAAAGAGAAAACCTTTCAACATTCTACCAGATTAAACCCTTACTGCTGTGTATTCATGTAACATTGTTTGTAGCCGGTGTTGCAACTCAACATGTCTGACAATGACATGCAAAACCTGCTTGCACATGCCATTCCATTTGTCACCAAACCTGTTCATGAAATGGAAAAGGAAAGGGACACTAGTAAACTCAAAGAGTACAAGTACATAATTTTAGATTAATAGAGCTGTTATGTACACATCAAAATTACCAAGTATCCTAGTGCAGTAGTACTGAACTCCGTTGCCCATCCATAGAAAACACTGACTAATATTTGATGAGACCACCTTCACCCATGATGAATATAACGCTTATGAAACAAGGGCATAAGAAGAAAGTGGCATTTTTCTTTTGTTTACAGAGCTCAAATGTTACAAACCACTAGAACAATGCCAAATTGCCAATTTCTCTTGCCGGTGTTCATAACTCAGATCAGCTTAAAAACAAAATCATTTTGTCTTGGAAAAATTCCCATGAAGTCTAATTTATAATCTTATCTCTTGCGAATCTCATTTCTGACCAAACTCTCTTATTACATTTAAAAAAAAAGGAAAAAAATGCAACTGGAGAAGGTCACCGTTACTTGCCGACAGGTCCAAGCACTGTATACTACTCGATACCCATGACTCCACCCATAACTTAGTGCCATTGCACATTGGAGCAATGGCTCCATCCAAATAAATCTCTGTATTCAGCTTCGAATCATTTTGTGCCTGTAACACCACACAACATAACTAATCAGCAATTTGTCGGCTGTTCAGCTGAACCTCAAACCTAAGCCAAGATTCAGCACGCATCTCTGTGAACATCAGATCGTTCTCAGGGGCTGGATAGTAGTCCTCCCATAATTGCATGTCCCGCAAGTTTGGAATTGAAAGGAAGAAGGTCATGAAGTGCTCATGTGTGGTTCCATGGATGAAAAGCTTCCTGAGTCCAATACAGCGTTGAATCAATCCTACGGCTGGCAATGTCAGGCTCCGGTGGTGCACATCCTTGTCTTGGGGTGGCCAGTAGTCCAATTCATACAAAGTTTGCAGTGACTCGATACCGTGCAAATAAAATCGCTCCCACAGTGAAAGATCCATCTGACCTGTTGGTGCAGTAAGTGCATAACCCACAGCCTCACTTAGGTCCAATTTCATCTTGGCTAATACTGGGAAGCCTGCAAGATCACTTAAGCCAAAAATTGCCCGTGGAGCAGGGCGTGGGCATGTCCGGCAATCACCCTCTACCTTAATTGAGATCTCCTCAAGCACAGGGCAGCTATCAAGACCAGCAGAAATGAGCGGCGAGAGTAGCTGACCAGCAGAGAACCATAGGGAGAGTGACCTGAGCATCTCCCAGCTACCAAGATCATCAAATTCCATGTACCTACATTTCTTGGATGCGGACTCATACACACCAAGCTCATCATCCTCAGCATCACATTCGGTGGTGCCATTTGCAACACTGCAGGGTTGTTCATCTGTGCTCCAGATACAGTTGATTTCAAGACTTTCGATGCGATCACGGATCGGACTTAGAGCAGTGAGACACACTGCAGTGTGCAGAAGCCGGCAGTGCAATACACTGACTTCCTTGAGAGTAGGCCGAAGTGCTGCTGCTAGCTTCCTGATCCCAGCTGAAGTGACAAGGTCACAACCATGGATTGCAAACTTAGCAAGCCTCCCACACCCACGACCAATCGCCGCGAGGCTTGCATCGGTGAGATCTTGGCAATTCTTCATACAAAGCGACTCCAGCCCACCGCAGACCGCAACACCATCAAGATGCAACCAAGAGGCCTTACACAGCCCCTGGAAGGACCCCAGTGTCAAGAACTTGATCCTCGGGCACCTACGGGCAAGCGCCTCCATCGCTGGCGCCGCCTCGAGCACATTGTGCTGGAGATCCATGGTGAAATCCTCCAGCGCAGGGAGCGCCTTAAAGAACTCGACTAGCCCCGCAACGGTAATGGCCGCCTCCTCCCTCTGCACATTCGCCGCGCCCTCGAACGGCTCGGTGAGCCGCAACACCGTCAGCCGTTTGCAGCTGTTAGCCAGGGCGAGCAGCGCATCGTCCCCAACGCAATCGGAGAACCGAGGGTTGAACAAACACGGAGCAACCAGCTTTGTGAGATTGGGGCAGGAGCCCGCGATGGCCCCGAGCTGGGACGATTTGAACCCATCGGTGGCGCCGGCGAGGCCGAGGTCGATGTGGGTGAGCACCGCCGCCGCCGCGGCGTGGGTGGTGAGCGCCGTCACGATGTCCTCCGTCCAGCAGTAGAACTCCGAGAGGTCGAGCTCCCTCAGCGACGGGCAGGTCCGCAGCAGCGGCTCGAGATCCGCGCCATCGGCGAGGCTCGGCGGCCGCTGGTGCCACCTCACGAGCTTCACCCCGCGGAGTGTCTCCCTCCACTGCGGCGTGAGATTCGCCAGCGTGGTCGGGTCGCGGCAGTAGACGGCGAGTGACGTCACCGCCGGGAAGCAATCCTTGAGCCGCGCCGCGATGAACGCGTTCTGCTCCGAGATCGCCTCCTCCGGGTTGTGGAATTGCTGCCCGGAGGACGAAGACGACGGCGCGGCGGCGGCGGCGCCGCCGCCGCCGCAGACGGAGGGGAAGGAGGAGAGGAAGGGGTGGCCCCACGGCGAGACGAGGGAGAGGTCGAGGCGGTCGAGCGCCGGGAAGGTGAACGCCGGCGAGAGGAAGAAGAATCCCGGCGACCTAGGGTCTCCTCTCAGCGAGAGCTCCGCCCTCGTCGCCCTCTCCGCCGCCCGTAGCCTCGAGCACGCGATCGACGCGCGGTGGCGAGACCTCGTGTCCGTCAGGAAGCTCAGGATGTGCAGCAGCAGCGGCTCCGGCAGGTCCAGTATCGCCGACGACGACCCCGCCGCCGCCCTCGCCTCCTCTTCGTCTTCCTCCGCCATGAACGACGTCTCCTCTCTCTCTCTCTCTAGCTCTCAATTTTCTCTCTCTCCTCAATTTGGGGGTGAAGCGAGTGGGGACGAGAAGCTGCACAGCGAGGTGATATACTCGACATGTCTCCCTTTTTTTCTTTTTTTTTCTTTTTTGCTCTCTCTCTCTCTCGGCTTTTTTATATAGTTTTATCCTCTTATCCCCTTCGGATTAAATCATTTCGTTTCGTCCCTACTTTTATAATTACACCCCTCACTTTGGGACTTTTTTCTTTTCCCCTTTTTTGTACTTGTATTGTATGCACGCGCTGTCTCGCCGCGTCTACTTCGGCTTCGGCGGCGGCTTCGCGTCGCGCGCGCGGATGAGCTCGCCGGCGGCGAGGGTGGGGGGCGGCGGCGGAGTAAGGGACCCGAGCGAGAACCCGGCGGTGGGGAGGTTGCGGGAGCTCGTCAAGTGCGGGGAAGCGGCAGGTGAGGATGGATTGGGAATTGGGATCCTTCTCTTTCTCGCTGTGTGATTGTGTCACTCTCTCTGGTGGTTGTTGGTTGGGGAGTTGGGTTTTTTCTCGGTTTGGGTCATGCTCTCGCATAGTCCGTGGCATGTGCGGAGTGCTGGTGGGTGCGCGCGATCGGTGGAGCGGATTGGGTTGGATTGGAGTGAGTAGTTGGGAAGAAATTTGCGAGGCGTTCCTTGGTTAGAAGCGTTGCTTTGTGGACGAGAAAAATGGGGCAGTAGAAAGTGATTCTTCCAGTGATTCCTTCGAGCCTTCACTGAGATAGCAGTAAATTGATAAGTTCTCATAATATCATTGTAGGAGCACATCTTAAAAAACATTATAGCAGGACAATTTTGAGAAGAAAATCTGCAGTCGCAGTTCGTTGTTATCTGAATTCATGCTGAACAAGCAGAAAGTGTGGTTTGTGTGCGGTGCGAAGGATGAATTGAGATTGTAGAGTAGCCTCTTGGTGTCTGGTGCCATTGTTGAACCTCTGTTGTACCTTGTAATTGCTTGTATTTTATCCCTGTGGAGTGGAGCCATCATCCTGAGTTGGAATTGTTTGTTATTCAATGTTGTCGAATCAGATGGCTGGGAGAAGTCCTGGGAGTCTGGTGTAACCCCGTGGGATTTGGGAAAGCCAACACCAATCATCGAACATCTTGTTAAATCAGGAACTCTCCCCAAAGGAAGAGCATTGGTTCCGGGATGCGGCATGGTAAGTTAATCATAGATACACCCCAATTTGCCATATGCTTATGTCTGCTTCATTTTCCCTGTATGATCATTGATGCTTTCCTTGTTCTTGTTCCTCCCCAATATACTAGAACAACTTAGGAAAATCCTGCTCATGCTGTTCCCTACCAGTTCATCAAACTTTTCGAATAGAGTTGCTTCTGTTTAACAGGGGTATGATGTGGTTGCTCTGGCAAGCCCTGAACGATTTGTTGTTGGCTTGGATATTTCTAGTACAGCCATGGAGAAGGCTAAGCAGGTGAGCTCTAGCTTTGATATCACTCATGAGAAGCTATGTTAATTAATTAAGTTTGCGGCCTAGAATTTGGCAGATACTACGCTTTGATTTTTTTAAAAAAAAGTTAAGCAGGAAAATTGCCTATTTCATTAGTACAGAACTTTGAAGCACCTTTTGGTACATAAAATGATAATATTATTTTAGGTTAGAATAGACCCATTTCTTTATATAGAAGTTTCTAATATTTTTATCCATTGTATATCAGTGGTCATCCTCTTTGCCAAATGCAGACTGTTTTGCTTTTCTGGCTGATGATATCTTCAAGTGGAAGCCAAGTGAACAATTCGATCTTATTTTCGATTATACGTATGTTCTGATTTTATTCTGATGAGTTGTTTTATACTGTTGGCAGCTTAAGCGGTCTTTATTGATATACACAGGTTCTTCTGTGCACTTGATCCGAGCTTGAGGTCGGCTTGGGCAGAAACAGTTGGTGACCTTCTGAAACCTGATGGAGAGCTAATCACCCTTATATATTTGGTGAGCACAGAATCTATCTCTTCCTCTGTCTACTTTTCATTGAGCATGTCATGGACTCATGGTTCTAATTATATCATATTGTACTCTACAAATTGAACTCTAATTTCAACCGTCTAAATAACTTTAATATTTCTTAACTTTTTACAAGCCCTCTGTGGTTATAGGAATGCTAATCCTAGAGGCTTGTATTCATATCCTATCCTTCTGAAGACATATAGCCTCATAGTCATCGGTATCACTATTTCTGAAGACAGCTTATAGAATTTAGGTAGGCTTAAGACTTAAGTATACAAGTTCGGTTATGGACCTGTTTTGCAAAGAGCTACCACTGTTGGTTCTATTAGATTGACAACGGTTTTTGATCAACATGGTGATTTTTTTCTACTCTCGAACTACTATTATGATGCAACTATGCAATATACATCAAAGGGAAATGGAGAAATTGACTAAATTGGTTTTCTTAGCTTGGTGTAAATCAGTGTATTGCCTTGAGTTAGCCTAATCAGAGAGCTTTCAACAAGCAGCCAAACTCTGGCCGGTTTCTCATTTCTAAATCAAGCATGTACATATATTAGCACCTTTAATGCAAGATGCACCTGAAAAGTAGGAAACCGATTCGAGCAATTAGCTGAAATTATCTGTGCATATACTGGGGATGTTATAAAATGACCTGCTAAAACTTCTAGGCGACATCATTCCAATTACTTCATCCTTATTGAGGCAGTTCTCAACACAATGGATAGAGCCAATTTCTGGTGGTTACTCTAACATGCATCATCGGTAAAGTAGATGTAAATTTAGTTAGGAGCCAGAAATTCACTTCTTTGGATTTCATAACTCTGTTTTGTTCACCACGAAGAGATTCTTATTGCAGATCAGTGACCAAGAAGCAGGACCACCATTCAATAATGCAGTCACTGAGTAAGTATATTTGTTCCCTCGTCCTCAGGGTAGAGACAAGCTGTAGCTGAGAACCTTCTGTTTTTCTCTTTGTTTGTGGTGCAACTTTGTTTTGTGCAAAAATCTTACCTGGTAGTACTCTTGCGCTGTCCTTTCTGCAACCACAGCTATCAGAAAGTATTGGAACCGTTGGGTTTCAAGGCTGTTCTTATGGAAGACAATGAACTAGCTATCAAACCACGCAAGGTACATGATGTTTTCATTGAGTTTCTTTATAAGACTCTTCCTGTCCTCAAGATTCATTTTCATGGGTTATCCGAAGCACAACATGTCAATACATGAATTATTACTCAATTATGTTGTAGTCTTAGATAGTCACAATGGAGTGTGCCTATAAAGTTTAATCTTAGGTCTCTCCTTTGGAGCACGGGATTTGATCCGGATTCATGTGGATATTCACTAAACTTCTGTGAAAATTACTCTAAAATGCTTGGCGTTCATAAGTGATGAAACTGTGACTGCTTTTGTTAATTTCTTCGATTTTTCACATCCTTTGTAGGGTCAAGAGAAACTTGGAAGGTGGAAGAGATTCGGACAACAATCATCTCTATAAGAAGAGACGTAGCAGCGATCATGTTCGTTGAGTCTTTATTGGGCTTTGCTTTCATTGTCAGTATCCAATTCTTAGTGTTCAATCCTAGAACATGTATATGTGCGTGCACTCCAAGATTGACAAATGTGATAAGCTTGCGATGCTGTCGACTTGTCACAGTCGGGCGATTTCAACGTTCAGAACAAGCCATTCATTGAATTCTTACATCTCAAGATGTGCCAGTATCTACAAAAGAAAAAAAAAAGAATAAAAGATCCTGAGAAATGGAGGCAGTATTATGGGTTCATGATTGATGAAAATTACTCTAAACACTAACAGCAAATTATGTGAAAATTTACTTAATCCCAAAACCAGAGCATATAGCTAATAAATTGACGAGGCTATAAAAAATTCACTGAATTTTCTTGCATTTGGAAACAACAAACATTCGTCCAATATCTAGGGTCTATTAATTTCTTCAGTTCTACTCGAAATGTTATGTTCGGCCGAAAAGAGAAAAACAAATGTTACATGGGCCAAACTCGAAACAGTCCGATTCCTCCGACAATTTGACCATAGCCCATGGGCTCAAAGCGGAGCCGACCAGGAAAAGAAGCACGAGCCCAGTACGTTCTCTCTTCTCTGCATAAAGGCCTCGCCGCAGCAAGCTCTAGTTCTTCTTATATCGCAAGAAAGGAAAAAAAAAAAAGAAAAAAAGAGAGAGAAAAAACTCACTCCATCGCCTCCTCCTCCTCCCTGCCTCTCCGCCGTCGCCGCGATGAAGCTCGATGTCTCCGCCATGGAGAACAACTTCGCGCCCGTCCACGCCGGCGTCGGCGACGACGACGACCTCGGCCTCTTCGGGGCAGGCGCCGACCTCCCCGCCATGGAGCTCCCCACCTGCGCCGACGTGAGTTCCCCTTATTTTCCCCCCTTCGATTCCGATCCCCTTTTGCCGTGATCTGATTCTAACCCTCGATTGATCTGGTGGTTTGGGGGTGCGTGCGTGCGTGCGTGTGGGCAGTTCGATGGGTTCCAGAAGACGAACAAGGAGATGCTGAAGCACAAGAAGGGGACGACCACGCTCGCGTTCATCTTCGACAAGGGCGTCATCGTCGCCGCCGACTCCCGGGCCAGCATGGGCGGATACATATGTGAGCGCTCGCCCCCCTCTTGTCGCGCTCGCGCTTCTGTTTTAGGGCATCTAGGGTTTGGCGGCGGTGTGAATTTTGTGGCGTGGTTGCGTGATTTGTGCTGGAATGTTTTAGATCTTAATGCGGAAACTGATGCATTGGTCTGTCGATTGGGTGTGGGAAGACACGGTTGTGACTTGTGAGTAGTGAATGCTTGCTGTGTAGTTTTTAGTTTGTAGGCTGGGGAAATTGTGGTTTCTACACGAGATTTGTGGTATCTAGTGTTTTTTTTTAGGTCTGGAGGTTTTCATTCATGTAATTTGGTATGGATGTTCTTAATTTCAAGAAAACTATAGTAGGGAAATACGTGTAGAGTGGTTGGTAGTACTATATTAGAGAACTTGGAAACTAGTTTATTTTCCTTCTGACATGTGTAGGGAGCACAGCACTATGACATGGCGTTACTGAGAGTCAGATGTATGAATATTGTGGTGTCAAAAAAAGATGTATGAATATTGTGGTCAAGACACTAATGAGTGATAACACAAATTGGTCTAGGAAGCTAGATTACTTCTAGTAGTGTTATTGATGGCTTAGATCTATTTACTGATTGAATGGATGACTTGATGTGGTTTTATTTAAGTTACGTTTTATGCGGGAAAAGGCTATTTTTGTTGGATTCAAATTCACCTTGACATACAGTGGCATGTGATAGGTCAAACGTTCTGTGAGTTAAGAATATAAAGTTGGAACTTGGTTTATTATCCTAGAAAGTAAATTTGTCAAAGTGCTTGTTGTTGTTGTTGTTGTTGTAGAAGGCCTTAGTTTATTGCAAGGATGGTCACTGATCTGAACTGACTGTTACAGAGTACATTTTATTTTTTACAAGCTCCGATCCTTTTATGAACTTCCTCATAGATATATCATAGAAAGTAAATTTGTCAAAGTGATTGTTGCTGTTGTAGAAGGCCTTGGTTTATTGCAAGGATGGTCACTCAACTTGCCTATCGGATCTTATATCACATTTCTCATTATCTGCAGCTTCACAGACTGTGAGGAAAATTATTGAAATAAACCCATACATGCTTGGAACAATGGCAGGAGGTGCTGCTGATTGCCAATTTTGGCATAGGAACTTGGGTATCAAGGTTAGATTTCAACTTGCTTGTACTTATTACTTGCATTTCATCAGTGCAGAGGACTGAATAGGTTATCCTTTTCAGTGCCGGCTCCATGAGCTTGCAAACAAGCGGAGGATCTCTGTTGCTGGTGCTTCAAAGCTGTTGGCCAACATCCTTTACTCCTACCGTGGGATGGGACTGTCAATTGGTACAATGATTGCTGGATGGGATGAGAAGGTGCATTGTTTGCCTACACTAGTCTTTGATTAGATGTCTTTAGTTTATGTAAGCTCTCTGCTACTTAGTACTATTCTTATTATTTTCTTTCTTGATCTAGGGTCCTGGCTTGTACTATGTTGATAGTGAGGGTGCAAGACTCGTGGGATCCCGATTCTCTGTTGGGTCGGGTTCTCTATATGCCTATGGTATCTTGGATGAGGGGTAGGTTTTATTTACCTCTTTTTATGTTCCTTTGCTGCCTGCTTGTACTGTGCTGGAGTTGCCTTAACATTTGAACTTGCACCTTTCAGATACCGTTATGTTATGTCAGTTGAGGAAGCTGGTGAGTTAGCACGCCGGGCTATTTACCATGCTACATTCCGTGATGGAGCAAGTGGTGGTTGTGTCAGTGGTATGCTTTCTATTACCATAGGCTAATATGCTTCATGGTATCTCTTACATTTTTTTATATCTGGCATGTTTTCACACAACCGTCTATTTAGTTCTGGACAGAATTAATATTGGATCAATCCATCTTACTCCCTCCATTTCAAATTACTTGTCGTTTTGGGTTTGTCCTAAGTCAAGCATCTCAATCTTTGACCATTAATTTCTATAAGATTGCAAAGATTGACAATATAAGATTTATATTTTTAGATTCATAGCGACAAATACTTTTATAATATGTAATTCACATGTTATTAAACTGCATGGGGACTTCTAAAAATTAATAGTCAAAGATACATGTTTGACTTTGGACAAACATAAAACAAGTAAATTGAAACGAAGTAGTATTGTGTTTGACAATAAAACCAAGCAACCTTTTATAATAATATTAATATTAATGTTGTTAATCATTTTAATTTTTATCAGATATGCCCTGGTGATTTTGGCACCTCGGTTGTTAGTTTCATAGAATTTTTGGAGAGCACAGTTACTACTAAATGAAAATTCTCCTGCTCATATGCACCCCACATTTGGTTAGATGAAACAACCTGACGTTATTTCTTGTTTGGATTGCAGTCTATCATGTTGGCCCTGATGGCTGGACGAAGCTTTCTGGAGATGATGTTGGGGAGCTGCACTACAAATACTACCCGGTTCAGGCCACCCCTGTCGAACAGGAGATGGCTGATGCCCCAGCTGCTTGAACCTCTCCCCTATCCAATTTGCGGCTCATGGTATCCAGAGTGCTGTGAACTCTGTAGAAGCGTCTTGTCTATGAACTTGACATGTTTCTTCTCTCATATGTGTTCGGTGTTTCCTCTGATGTTTCTCAGTAACTTTAAACTGCTTGTTACTAGCAAATGTGATTGTAGACTGGTATAGATCTATTTTAATTCACATGTGCCCATGTCTTATGACTCTTATTCGTCGTGTGTTTCACGACATCACCTGGGTTTCGGTGCTGTGCTAGTACTCTTAGGTTGCTAGGATCAAATCTCCTCCTAGTTTGCTATATTATGGGACGGAGGTAGTAATACGTAACAACGTACGTATGCTGCATCATTCACCACTCAAAGAACGTAGGGAAAATCCATCAGCCTAACCTCTTTTTTTCCTGGGAGAAGTCTATTTACCCCCCTTCCTCTCGAACTTTTATGTTTGTCTAAATCACACTCCAAAACCAGACAAATCACATCCCTCAATTTTTAAAACCATGCAAAATACTCCTTCGAGTGGTTTTAACTATTTTTTTGTCACGTGGCGTTGATGTGTCGGTCCAGTCAACCCTAAAAAAGTATTAGAAAATAGTGAGGCCCACATGTCAGTGTTGTTTACTCTTCTCTCAGTCTCTTCTCCCTCACCCATCACTCTCTTTCCCTCCTTATTTCCCCCACTCTCTCTCATGTGCGGCGTGATAAAATGGATTTTTTTTATATACCTTTTAGAACTGACTGGACAAACACGTGGCCAAAACCTAGTCAAAACCACTCGAGTGGGTATTTCGCACGGTTTTAAGAGTTGAGGGGTGTGATTTGTCCGGTTTTAGAATTGAGGGGTGTAATTTAGACAATCATAAGAGTTCAGGGGTTAGATGGACTTTTTCCTCCTCTCCCTACCGTTTTCATCTGCTCCATCCAAACGTATAGTCATACAAAATCCCGTGTTTTGCAAATCCAATATTTTACCTTCGTTTCAAAGGAGCCCCAAATGACAGCAGCAGTCGAGAAATTTAAGATTTTGCCGCTGCATAAGTTGGGTTTTAGTGAAATATCATCTCGGAAAATTAGAGCCTCGATAAAATGGCACTCGCGCAGTAGGATGTTCTCGCGGTGCGCAGCAACCAATCCACCTCCCCCCGGCCAAAATCGGTTCAGTTCGCCTCCCGGGCCTTCATAGCGCGACGCCACGACTCCTCTCGAAAGCAAAACGGCAAGCAGAGTAGTCCACAATGCGGCGGCGACAACGCGATCTGCCTCCCGCCTCCGCCGCCGGCGCCAGCACCGCCGACCGCGAGCGCCTCCTCGCCGAGGAGGTCTTCTACCTCCACTCCCTATGGCGCCGCGGCCCACCCTCTCCCGCTCCCGCTCCCGCTCCAATCCGCAACCCCATCCCTACACGCGGCTCCGGTTCCGCCGCCACCCGCCACACCAACAATCGCCGGAAACGCCGCAAGCTCGAGCGCCGCGCCCGGGAGCAGGAGGAGGAGGAGGAGCAGAAGCGGCGGCAGCAGCAGCAATCCGGCATGGCGTGGCCCCTCGCGCCATCCCCATCCGCCTCCCCAACATCCTGGCACGATGCGACCGCGTCCTCCTCCCAAACGCAGCAGCATCACCATCCGCCACGCTCGCCTGGATCGCTCGCTCAGCAATCCGCACTCCGCGCCGCAGAGGAGTTCTTCTCCACCAACCACGAGGGGTCCGAATCGGAGGGTTCCGAATCGGAGGAGGAGGATTCTGAATCGGAGGATGGCTACACCGCCGACGAGGCGGCGGCGGGGTTCTTCATGGGGCTATTCGAGAGGGACGCGGCGCTGCGGGGGCACTACGAGCGGAGGTGGGTGAGAGGGGAGTTCGCGTGCATGGCGTGCGTGGGGAGGAAGTGGAGGAAGGGGAAGACGAGGAGGTACGCCGGCTGCGTCGGCCTCGTGCAGCACGCCCGCGCCGCCACCCGCTGCGGGAGGCCGCGGGCGCACCGCGCGCTCGCCGCCGCCGTCTGCCGCGTCCTCGGCTGGGACGTCGAGAGGCTTCCCAGCGTCGTCATCGATCCCCGTGGCACGCTCGGCCAGGCTCTTGCCGCCGCTGCCGCCGGCGGCGGCGGTGCCCAAGAGGTGAAGGCTTAACATGCTCGTCATTGCTGAGGCTGCTATTGCGTAGTCTGATTCAGTTGTTGATTTCAGTGTTGTACTGATGTGGATGTAATGTTGCTGTGTGGACTTGTTGGACGTGTACTGATTGTGGGAGGATCATCAGGTAACAGATTAGCCAAACCTGACCTGGTTCTTTGATTTCAGGAAGATGTGGATCCTGGCAACAAGGATGGCTCTTTGGATAATGTAGTTGCGATGAAGGTGCAAAGCTTGTTGAATGTAGTGCTACTTATTGATTGGTATTGAGACTGTCGGCTAGTATAACCTGATTTGGTATTACGTTCAGGCGAATGTCAATGTGGGGACGAGCAGCTCGTTGGTGAATGACAACAATGGAGAGGTATATTGGTCTTTTTTTTGGTTGAAGATGATGCTACTTTAGTTCTTTTATAATCAATCTCATTTGCTCACTGAGGAATAGATGCATCATCCGTTTGGTTTTCGTCCTTTTTTTCACATGCATTGAGCCCTACAGATAGTTATCTATCATGGATTACTCATGCAAATCATGGTAGTAACACTACAACTGATAATCTGATATGATGTGTTTTTGTTAGCAGAGTTGAAAGGTCAGAATCTGCCGAATGCACATGAACTGAAGAAAAAGGCTTCCGGTGCTGTCATCCAAATGTGTATTAGAAGAGGCAGGCATGCTCATCAGATTTTGGTATGTAGGATAGTTCAAACGATAAAGGCAATTGAGGGCAAAAGTCGAAGCAGAATGAAGCATTACTTCTTTGTCGTGTCTGTTTTTTTCGAAAGATTTCTGGGCTCTACCCAAGAGCTATCTGATTTACACTACTGTAGTTCGATATCAACTGCTGTTCTTTCATTGAGAATAGCTCATCCTCCCACCTGAGCACTATCTCATATTGGAGAGAAGTCTCCACCTCTGTGACCTGCTGTATTCATTTGTAATTCCTTAAAATGAAAGTCGAGCTAGTTGGTTTTTGCCCCTTTATTGGCACACAACTACGACAAAAATATCCTCTGTAACAAGGGCAAATGAATGAGAAACATGCTACACAGAAATTCAAAACTTGTGATTCCAAGTAGACTGTAAGTGTTACAGTACAAGTTACATACAGTATTACAAGCTACAATTCTACAAAAACAAACCAAAGGCTGTTCCCTAACTTTCAAGGGAACAGCAAATATGGGGGTATGTGTGGTGACTTCTACAAGTTGATCTACAGAGAATGAATATTCCTAGGCACCAAAAATGTGGAGGTTTAAGAGTGAATATGTGCATGTTCAAGCTCGCACAAAGAGAAGAAAAACACGCAAATGCTGTCCATTCTCAGTCAAATACCAATATTAACAGCCAGAACAATTTCAACTGCTGCCTGCCAATCTTCTCAATATGGGAATTTCAACGAAGTCAGCTCTTGGCTCGCCTGACTAATTAATGGAGGGTGGGAAGTGATAAACAAGCTCAGGCAGATATCTTTTAACCGTGTCTGTGTGCACCTCTTTTAAATGGAAATATCCATAAGTACTTATTATTTCAATCAACAGGCAGGCATGAATGGTGGTTTCAGGGCATAACAATCCTGCCAAAATTGGATTAGTCAAATCATCACATCATTGATTTTTTGAAGTTAAAAAAATGGTGAGCAAAAAGAGAACATATCAGCAAATTAATTTGAACAAAAATTGCTTGCATATGTAAGAAATGATATTGACATGTTTAGCTGCAGCATCAAGGTACATTATTGGCAAATATGAAATTGTATAATCAAACACATGCACCTAGAGCCAGCTGAGTCATGTAAGGGTGTCCATATTTGACAGGAGATGAAAGGGATTCTTACCAAGTGACAGTTAAAATGTTGCCACATTGCAAAATTATGTATCTTCATCCTGAAACTCATCCTGATCTTCCAAATCATCTAGAATAATGTATTTGGCGTCTCCATCAAACGAAGGTGAATTAACTTCATCCTCATTTATGTGACCCTTTTTGAATTTCTCATACCTATGGTTAGGTTAAAAAAAAAAGATTTCGTCACACTATGAAAAGGTAAACAAAAGCATGCCAATAAATTAACTGAGGTATGTGGTATATAGACATATAGTAAGTGCTTTGCTTATGCTAGCAAAATTTGCAATGCATGCAAAGCTCTATAAAAATGGCCTACAGCCTGTTCACAGCAATGGCTGAACCTCAAATGGTATAAGCTATTAGTGGAACTGTTTTGGCAAATGCCTATATCCATACAAATAAAGAACTGAAGATCCAGCAATTTAGCTTAATGTGTAGTGCAAATATTATGATGTGGTAAGACTTAAGATCTAAATATCAGTTGGCTATGGCTATCTTGATTCTTGTAAAATAGAGTAAATATTAAGTTAAAAAATAACAAATAGTTTTGCAACATAGAATATGCTACTAGCATTTTTAACTAGCTCAACATCCATTATCTCATGCTGACCTATTCTGAATGATTTGATGTTGCAAATGCTCCACAAAAAGAGTGACTTACTTGTACCAATTGAACAAGCTAACTCCAACCATAATAGTGGCGAGACCAACCCCTTTCAACCATGTGAACTCATCATGGAAATAAAATACTGCGACCTGAAAGGGCAAGGTGGAAAATTTCTTCAATCAAAGCAGCAGATGACTATAACTAGAAGCTTGCTAATTCTGACTTTATGGAGTCTAGGATTATAGTTATTATAATCTTTGTGGATAAGTTACCAATTATGGTACAGTATTTGTGCTAATACTTCTAACAAAAAAAATCTGATTGGAGATGTCTTTGAACTTCTTTTACTACCCAAGCTATCTTTGAACTTAGTTGGAGTTGTAGCATGCGCCATAAATTGAAGAACTTACCGATCACAATTTAAATTTGAAGAAGCTACTGGTTGGTTTTTTTCCTTGGTAGTTGGGTGCATAAAAAAATTTGATTCAGAAAAAGGAACAACAGAAAATTTGTTATAGACTATTAGGAATTCTTTGCCCTGAGATATCAATGGTGGATCTGGCAGATTCAGTTCAAATAAAGTCTTCTCCATTATTAATAACAGTATTGTTCACTTAGATATTAGGTACACTGAAGATATACTTTGCATGGGGTGTATAAAACTCAGATTCTGCTATAAATCATGAAAGATAAAAGATATAAGCAAATTTTTATATATTACCAAGATGGTTACAGCTTCTTTTACTACCCCTGCTATCGTCACAGTTATAGCACTGGTTGCTGAAACAAGTACATACTCCGTTAACACCTGCATTTAGAAAAATATGTCATGAGAACATGTATGATACGTAGTAATAAATTTGTTTGTGATAAACAAAGGCGCATTACCATGAAAAAGGCCAAGGTTCCTCCAATTAGCATAAGTAAACAACTGCGCATGACATGCCATGGGCTATCAAAATATGCATTCTTCTGAAAATCACTCCAAGGATCCATTAAGAGAGAGAGTACCATGGTGGCTATGGCCATTACTGGGGTTACATGACTCATCAGGGTGATTGGGTTTTTCAAACCTGCCAAAGATAGATTGTTATGACCAGATCTTTGGAACACCAGATCGAATAGAATGTAATCCAGCAGAAACTAGAGCTAATTTGTATAATATTGGAAGATTGTTCATGATATTTCCAAGTGAAGAACAAAAACATTAGTGTCTGTCATACAACAGATGGTACACAAATTTTGTGTTTAAATATTAACTGCTCAAGCAACTGATAACTTTTCATATAAAATAAGTCATATGGCTTGGAGCATATATTTCTAATTATACACCTTCAGGACTTCTTCAAAATAGCTTATCTATCAAATTAACAGGAGTAAACATTCAGAGAAGATAATTCAACTGAATAAAATAAATAGTTTGATTATTAATGCACACAGCAAATCTATCAAATTAGACATAAGAAGCATTAAGGTACCCTTGTGGACCGATATTCCTGTCTTATTATTGAATACATTTTCAAATATAAAGCATCAAGGAAGGTTAAGTAGAGAACATACCATAAGAATCTTTCTTGAAATGTCAAGATCCACATGCACAATAAGTAAAGCTAAATATTAGCAAGGATAGCATTGCGGAACAAGAGGGAAATTTGATTCAAAAATATTTGGATAGTATTAGTTAGGACACTTACTTGCAACAATATCTGAGTCATGGACCAGCGAAATCCTGACATAACAGCAGCAAGCGTCACAAAAATGAAGCCCCAGAAGTCAAACTCAGTCTCCTTTGCAACTGGTGAAAAAGACATCATTAAATCGTAAAAGATAACTCCAAAAGGCTAAGAATCACAGGTACGTGATACACTAACAGAAGAATCACCGATACTCAAATTCTGGTAAATACCAGAATACCAAACTCATATGTTTTTCTACATTATGTTTGTTAAATTTCAGTACCCGTTACCTTAAAAATTTTGAAAAGGAAAATTTTGAATCAATAAGTCATAAAACCTTAGATTAGAAACGGATGCCCGCCCCTAATTTCTGCAATACTCTGTTCTCCAGCATTAAAACTTTGCAAGGCAATAGACTTTTACCGCATAAGGAGAAAGCTCAGCTTCTTCTTTATGTATCAAACAGTCAAGAATGACAATTAAGACTGGTAACTTAATTTAAACTTAGTCTATCATAACACCACCTTTCCTATGACTAGCTTATGTTTGTTGCCTACAGATCATGTTTGTGCTGGCAAAATACAATCTAATACTACTGACATAGATGGGCAGCCATAAAAAGATAAAACAATACTAGTATATTAAATAACACATAACTGCCAGAATATCAATACTCAGCAATTGTTTCTCCGCATGCATTCTAAGCCATCTGAAGGTACTTACCTGTCAATAGAACCCCAGTAGAAATAACTAAAATTATCCCTAGAAGCTTGATGCTGGGACTCTCCAACCTTGTAAAAAAAAAAGGAGGAACTTTTAGGAGAATATACTACAAAAAATAAAGGACTTCGACAGACTGAGAGATATATTACTACTAAATGTTCTCAAGTTGATTAAACAGTGGCCAATGCACCAAGCATAAGCCGTCACAGATAAAATCAGCATATTAGCATTCCTACAAGAAAGCAATACTAAAGAAGTAAAAAATTTCGTGGCAGACCAGCACCCACCTAAATGCAAAAGCAAACAGCAAAAGAAATATCGGGGAGGCTGATTTACACTGCAAAAGATCAGAATATTAAAAACTAGTTAATTACTCAGCAAGTGAAATGAGAGAGAGGAGCCCGATCAATAGCAAGAATGATTAATGAATGAATCTCTTCTGCAGACAAGTAGAAGATACCATAGTAGCAAATGTCACCGAGATGAACACTAGGGACGCGTTGCTCAGGTTTATATCCAATGCCGTTCCCAGAGCAGTTGGCACGACTGCAGAACGGGTATCTAGTCAGAAAAATGGCCGACAAATTCTTGCTCAAACCGGTGGAATCCAAACACACCTACCTCTCATGAAGTAATCCTTCCATCCCATCTCCACCGCGGCATTCTCCACCCCTTTGGATTGGAAGAGCATTATGATCTTGGAGAGCCCCGCCTGCAGCGCGAAGTGCACGGTGTTCATCAGCAGCGGCGCCGGGAACTTGCCCAGCTTGTCCCCAAGCAGCGTCTTGTTGTATCTACCCAGCAACCAAACCAACCAATTAAACCAAAACGCCATTGCTGCCTACTCAAATCCGAGTTGGAGACGAGATCCAGAGAGGAGGTTGGCACACTCACAGGGTGAGGCAGGTGCTGAAGGCGTACCAGACGAGGATGTAGAACCCCGTCTTGAGCACCACCGCCGGCGCAAGCGCGGCGCGCTCCGCCCGCTCCAGCGACTCCAGCTTGGTGACGGACTCGCTCGGCCGGAGCCCGCCTCCGCCGCCGGCGCCGCCCCTGTGCTGCCGCTGCTCTCCCGCGGCCGTCTGTGCCGTCGTC